>JAOTOM010003468.1:0-158940 GCA_034440615.1 Ashinkailepas kermadecensis
CTGTCATCGGTAAACAAGGAGTATGATACATTAATAGGCATGTCGGTGAAAAGATCGTCAATGATGAGGTTGAATAAAACTGGTGAAATGCAGCTTCCTTGTGCCAGTCCATTCTGAAGAATATGTGGATCGGAGATGGCTGACCGGCACCTGATGTGGAATGGGCGAGCACCGGATAAAAAACCTACTGAATAATGAGCTAAGTGTCCTTTTATACCGAGTAGCTGAATCTTGAAAAGTAATGCGGGTTCGAAAACCATATCGTAAGCTTTGCTTATGTCTAAAAAATACTGCGACTGTGTGTTCATGTTTTTTTGTAGCCTAGGCGGATGTCTGTTTCTAACCTAATAAGTTGATCTATGGTGCTGCGTCCTCACCGAAAAGCACATTGAAAGGTAGATAGAAGTGAATTTGTTTCCAGGTGCCAGGTCAGTCTTTTAATAACTATTCGTTCAAAAAGTTTTCCTAAACAACTGGTGAGTGCAATGGGTCGAAAATTACTTGGGTTACTACGGTCTTTGCCGGTTTGGGAATTGGGATGATGATAGCTTTTTTTCCATGCTTCAGGAAAAATATGATTTAACCATAATGAATTAAATGTGTCTAAGATGCATTGTTTGGTGTGGTCAGATAGATGTCGAAAGAAGGAATAATGTAATTTGTCAGGCCCTACTGAAGTGCTACCGGCAGAGGAAATGGCATTCTCCAGTTCAGAAAGATGAAAAGAATCATTGTAGTACACGGTATTGTCGGAATCGAAGAGGTCGAGATTAGTGTGAAAAGTGTGTTGTGCATTTTGTAAGAAATTACGTCGGTAGTTCTCATCGGAGCTATTATGGGCTATGGTATCAGCTATGGTATTTACTGTGGTTTGTGGGTCTGTAATGGTGAGATTGTGGATTTTGAAGGCCGGTAGTGATTTAAATGGGGAGCGTCCGGACAAATGTCGGATTACTTGCCATATTTTACTTAAAGGTGTTTGAAAAGTGAGCTGCTGTAAATATGCGGATCATGAACGGCGTTTAGCATCGCGAATGATGCGGTGGGTTCTCGCACGTTCACGGTTACGGGTGGTAAAATTTTCTTGATCGAGACGTCGTAAATACTTCCTAAATGCTCTTTTTCTAACCGCAACTGCTTGTGAAATTTATAGACACCACCAAGGTACTGGGTTTCGTTTTGTGAAAGGTTTCGTGAGTGGAATTGTGGTGGATGCCGCTTCGAAAAGTTTGTCTGTAATTGAGTTGATGTTTTCGACGGGAGAAATGTTGGGGTTCTATTGAATATAAGAAAGTTCCTGAAATGTTGTCCAATGGGTCTTTGAAATTTTCGAACGTGGGATAAAATTGGGTGTGCTATCACTATCAGTAGCAGTTGAAAAAGTTGGTATTAATTTGATGGGGTAATGATCGCTGTCATGAATGTCTGTGTCTATGGTCCAATCTAAATCGTTGGCCAAAGTTGGAGAACAAATTGTCAAATCTATTGCAGTTTCTGTGTTGTGTCCGACGTGAAAAAAATTGGCTCTCCAGTGTTAAGTATTACTAAATTGTGTCGGTCTAATATGTGTTGTATAATGCGTCCGCGAGTGTCTGGGTGTGTACATTTTGTATCCCACGCTGGGCTATGAGCGTTGAAATGGCCAAGTAAGATGAACGGGTTCTTGAAATGTGCTATAAGGTTTTCTAACTCTGTCAAAATATTTGTGTTGTCTGTGTGTGGTGGAATATAAATAGAACATACGTCTATATTCCTCCCATGAAAACGTAATGTACAAGCTACGGCTTGTAAAGATGAATTAAGTGTAATTTGTGTATGTGTAAAATCATTGTTGATGTATAGTGCTGTACCGCCACTGCGATGTGGTCCAAGGACCTCATCGTGACGGTACAGTGAGTAATTGGAAAGATTAAAGTTATATGTATCTGTAGGCAAAAACCATGTTTCTTGGAGTGCGATGAGAATAGGTGTGAGAATACTGGGAAAAAACTTTCATTTCGGCCCATTTGGAGATCAGGCTGCGGCAATTACATTGTAATAGTGTGGACATCGGGAAGAAAAGTGCGAGTGTTTGTATGCACCTTTCGGTGCATGTCGGAGCCAGGAGTGCAGTTCTGGCGGACAGGTGTGTTGAGTGCGGCCGGCGGTGGTTGACCCGCTCGGGCCGTCCGGCCGACCGGTGACCAAGGCAGGATCACGCCGGCCGGCCACTGCCGCGGGGGACGCCCGCCGGCCGGGAGTTGGTCGGGTCACGTGTTCGCCGGCCGGCGCTTGACGCGCCGGGCTCGATCGGTGGCTCGCTGACGGGGAGCGATAATTTGCTCCCGCAGCTGAATGACTGCGGGGCCTGTCAGTACTCGCTGCAGTGGTCCGCTTGTTGGGAGCCGGAGTGGTTTGTGTCTTGGGAGCCGGGGTGCTTTGTGTCGGTGCGGTCAGTGGTGTGAGTTTTGTAGTGGAGCTAATCCGGGAATCATGTCAGTTTGAATAGAAGTAGACGTGGTGCTGACGCGAGGGGTGGAGGGAGCGACGGTGGCCACCTGGGCGTAAGTTTTGGTCGAGGGGGAGGTGGCCTCTACAGATCTCCGGGCCTGGGGGTAGGACACCCAGGTCGTGGCCTTGACTGCGCATACTTCCTTCTCTTTGCGCCAACCAAACTGGGCATTGATTGGAAGTGGTGAGGTGATCGGATGTGTTACAGCTGAGGCAGTGGGCAGGCTTGGAACAGGTGGAATCAGGATGGGGTGATTCTCCGCACTTAGGGCATCTGGCGGTTTGGCGACACGTCTTACTGCCATGCCCGAAGCGCTGGCAATTAAAACAGCGGAGAGGATTTGGAATAAATACGAGGAATTGGAATCGGATGCAACCGGCGAGGAGGGTCTTAGGAAGAGTTGCAGAGTTGAAGGTAAGGACAAGGAGGCTTGTATCTCGTTTCTGGCCGTCTTTAAATGAGGTAATGCGGTGGACGTGGGTCACCCCCTCCGGCCTGAGCTCCGTCTGGATATCCGCTTCAGTCATGAAGCGGAGCTCCGGCGCGAAGACGGTGTCCTTGGTGGTGTTGCGGTTGGAATGTAGGGTAATGGTGACGGATTTACCACAAAATGTGGTGGTACGGAGGAGGGCTTTGGTCTGGGCTGGGTTTGGGTTTTGATGACAAGGGTTCCGTTGGCAGGGGCTTCGATATCAGGATTGGCTAAGGAGCAGATGGAGAGGAGTTGTTTGGTCGGCCAGAAAACGTTAATACGGCGGAAGGAAACGGATTCCTCGACAGGCTTGACTACTATGAAAGAGCCAGCACTGTCGAGGTAGGGTTCGATGGGATCAGGTTGTTGGGATGGCGTGGTCTGGTTAGGGCGTGGGTCTGTGGCGTGGAGAGTGATGGTCTGGTCGGAATTGCGAGGCGAGGTCTTGGTACGAGCGGGGGTCGGTGAGGGACAAAGGGCTTCCATGGCGTCGTCCAATGGAATTGTCTGGCGCGGGTCATCAACGGTGGTATCATGTGCAGAGTCCGGGTTCGCGCGATGGTCGTCAGGTGTGGTCAGCGGCGGAAATTCCGTCTCGGAGTCCGGTGGCGAGCCGGGGTCAGTATCTTTTTTGCGTTTTTCCCCATCGCGGGGAAAAAACCTACCTAATGAAATATAAATAAACAAGAACACGCAGAAACACAGGGAACGGAAATACGATGAGGAAAAACAAATCCACGCGGGGTGACGGGTGTCACCCCAAGAAATGAACGAAAAGAGCGACGGGTATCGCCCACGAAAATGAAAAAGTGGAACTGCGTCGACAGGCAGTCAATCGTGCCAAAACTGGCAGGGCGGAGTAATCAATATAATGGCTCTGGTGATGTATGAGCTTATAGCGTATTGAATACTCCATGCGTCAGCAATGCGTGGTCCACCGCCTACACAACAATCGTTCGGCTTATCAGGCGTTGCGCCGGGAGCATTTCGATGGCCCTTGACATCACCCACGGTGGACCGAATGCGCCGCCACATGGCCCCTCGTTCGCTCTCCTGGATGCGCCTCTGCAGGTCCTCAAGGGTGTTGCGTAGAATGGCAGAACGCACCGTTTGTTGAGCTCTCTATACACGACAGAGCCGTGACCTGAAAAACGCAGCGTCCCGGCGGCGGGCCATGAGATCTCTAGTTATGTCCGACACCGCAGAGGCGCTAGGGTACGCATGCGCAATGCGCATGCGTTGCGTTGCGGATGCGCATTGTGCATCCGCCTAACTGGAACGTGCCGGCAAAAATCGGTAAAATGCGACTCAGGAAAGCGTTCCACTTCAACGTAACCGTCTACAAATAAAACACCTTCCGCCAATCGACACAAATCAGGTCACGATTCAACACAGATTGGCCAATCCGGCGCAAGCTACGAGAGTGTACGGTGCGACAAGCAGGAAGGAAGCGAGGAACATCGACAAAAACGCGAAGAAATTTGTGCGGGCTAAAATAACAAAATCGCGAACCACAACATCTGACAAGATGACGACAATTCGCTATAAAAGCATACAGTAGAGAACCGCTTGAATAAACAAGTGTCGTTACAAATTGATACAGCTCAGGCAGCTACAAATTGATACAGCTATTGATCAGACAAAACTTGGTCAATATCACCCTGTGGCGCCAGCACACCATCTGGAGACCAGTGTACGAGGCGGTCAACACCACGCTGTAGCGCCAGCACACCATCTGGAGACCAGTGTACGAGGCGGTCAACACCACGCTGTAGCGCCAGCACACCATCTGGAGACCAGTGTACGAGGCGGTCAACACCACGCTGTGGCGCCAGCACACCATCTGGAGACCAGTGTACGAGGCGGTCAACACCACGCTGTAGCGCCAGCACATCATCTGGATGAACAGCCGGAGAAGAGTGATATCGTCCCAGCACACTAAGCACGCGTGCATATGCTCAGCGGGATACCGGCAGTGAAACATGGACAGCAGGGGCCGACATGTGTGATCGTGAAAGACTTGTTATTGATTATTTGGGCTTAAGGGCGCGCCGACTACAAGGTGATTTAGTGTCCATTCGAGGACGACTGAGAAATTTATGAAAAGGCTGTGTTACTGATGTTAAATGTAAGTTCAATTTTGTCAGGCAGCAGTATCAGGTTTACACTCTGGTGGATATTGACGAAGGTTTGATTGATATGACGTCTATTTGAGTGTTTTTCCAGTTGGCCCCAGCTGTGCCTTAACAAGTTTAAGCTAGTGGTTCAAACAATTTATAGGTAAAGATGATGTGGGTTTACAAGCAGGCTACATTGCTACATACAGTGGTCATACAAATGATGATGAACAATTTCATCATGTATTTGGAACGAAGTGGTGAGAGTGAAATATGTGAGTTTCCAATAATCATCCTTTGAGTATTGGGCAATTATTGTCACTTCTTGTGAGCATGTGTCGAGTTCGCTTGCCTCCATTGATCCGGAAAATACCCTGGTCCTTAGATGGCATACATAACATCTCAAATAGAACAGCGATTTTACGAGCTCTTTGAGGGTACAAATGCACAGGAGGTCCGAACAGCAGGCTGTTCATTTCAGGATGTAAGCGCTCAATTTTGTCGGGTAGAGAATAAAGGTGATCCAAAGTTTGAAATTTACCTCAGGCATAATCGGAGTAAGTCTTACCCGTGGTAATGGGTAAATCTTGTTTGCATCTTCCGACCCATGCATTGGTGAGAACATTTGTTGCTGAAGTAGGAGTGTATTAAATTATGTACCCGCTCAACATCCTAACTGCGCGTTCCCTTCATGCTCTAGGATTGCTAGAGTATGTGATAAGATTTAAGAGGTTTTGAGATATCACCAGACGGCTTTGGCTGACGACGAAACAGTGCGGACCGAGGATGTATTCGAGGTATTTTGTGCATGTACGTGACATCGATTTTCAAACTGGCCACACAAAGCAGCCTAATACACAGGCCATCACCAGCGGAGGCTTCCTATGTAGATACCCGTGGAGAGGCCTGATTCAGTGCCAACAAACGCCAGCGTCCAGCCGCACAGTTTATTCATTACAGCAGGCGGCCTTGCACAGTTTTATCACAGACACCACATTCACAGACTCGTGTTTTGATTCTACCAGAGCCCGTTAGACGGGCGACATCGCTAGCTCACAATGACTAGCACAACACAGCTACCGAACATCGGCTGCTAGAAAACTATTGCCACCGCTTCGTTTGTACACACGTTCACTGGAAGAAACGGAAATCTGTTGGCTACCATACGCTGCAGATAACTACCAGCGGTACTCAAGTAGCACTAAATCCTGGAAGCAGCTAGTTCTCCCGTTCGAGAAACCCTGCGCTAGTACATGAGATCGCGTGCCCTGGCGTCACCGACACAACCTGTTGCTACGCAACCGCCAGTCGGCCGAACGCGTCACTACGCAGCCACCATGCTCCCCCGGGGCTACCAGGCTGGCGCCGCCGTATAGACGGCGTCACCATCGCCAGCCGTGTCTAGGTGGCGCCACTGGTCTCGGCGGCGCCGCCCCAGCCGGGCTTCTGGCTCCAGGCGGCGCCGCTGCAGCGTCCCGAGTGCACGTGGCTGGACATGTGGTGCTTGTGCGTGAACTTGCGGCCGCAGCCGGAGCAGGAGAAGCGCGGCTCGACGCCGCACTCGTACTCACGATGGCGGCGCAGGTTGCCGCGCGTGCTGTACAGCCGGCCGCAGCGTTCGCACTGCGGCGGCGAGGAGGCGCCACCGGCCGCCGCGCCATCGCCCGTCAGAAAGTGGCGCAGCGTGGTCAGGAACTTGTCTGCAAGAGAACGGCGGTCGTGCCAGGTGAAGCGGTCTGTTAGTGAGCGGCGCCCAGTCGGGGTGCGGAAGTTAGACACAACACACAGACAAGCGTCACGGGGTTGGTTAGTTGGCCAACTGCCGTGGGACGAAGCGATTAGGTCTGCCGTTAGCTTGGGCAACATAACCGAGGACGAGCGGGAACACCATCCGCTGGTATGCGTCACATACATGACCCACGGATATCCATTTGGTTTCGTCTGGCTAAGTCAGAAATGGTACACAAACAGCACGCGCATAGCTGTCCAACTAAGAGTACTCTCCGACTGTGGATGGCTGTTCCAATTCTGTGCCCAACACAGATCGGGTAATCAATGCCCTGGAAATGATCCGGCCATCGTGATCCGACAGCCTCGAGCAGTCATTCTCCCGTCAGCCATTGCCACTGCTTTCCTCGCTGCCACAACAGCCTCGAGCAGTCATTCTCCCGTCAGCCACTGCCACTGCTGCCCTCGCTGCCACAACAGCCTCGGGCAGTCATTCTCCCGTCAGCCACTGCCACTGCTGTCCTCGCTGCCACAACAGCCTCGGGCAGTCATTCTCCCGTCAGCCATTGCCACTGCTGTCCTCGCTGCCACAACAGCCTCGTGCAGCCATTCTCGTCAGCCACTGCCATTGCTGTCCTCGCTGCCACAACAGCCTCGGGCAGCCATTATCGTCAGCCACTGCCACTGCTGTCCTCGCTGCCACAACAGCCTCGGGCAGTCATTCTCCCGTCATAGTCATAGTCATAGTCATGTATTGGGGTACTTCCACGTAGTGGCTGTTCTGCACCCAGACAATGTTGCGTAAGCACATCAGGTAAATACAATTGCGTCAGAAATATTTCAAGAACATACAGCTTATATAGACTTACACACATTTAGTAAAACTAGCGACTCTGCGCCAAAGCACTTATGAATGCAGAGCGACTCGGTGCTTGCCTGGTGACGGGTGGTAGCCTGTTCCAGGCGACCGCGGCGCGGTATGAAAAACCTCGCTGGGTCTGCGTGAGTCGACATCTTGTAAGAAACATCCGTGATGTGAGACGATGTGAGAGACATCGTCAGCCACTGCCACTGCTGTCCTCGCTGCCACAACGGCCTCGTGCAGCCATTCTCGTCAGCCACTGCCACTGCTGTCCTCGCTGCCACAACAGCCTCGTGCAGCCATTCTCCCGTCAGCCACTGCCACTGCTGTCCTCACTGCCACAACAGTCTCGTGCAGCCATTATCGTCAGCCAATGCCACTGCTGTCCTCGCTGCCACAACAGCCTCGTGCAGCCATTCTAGTCAGCCACTGCCACTGCTGTCCTCGCTGCCACAACAGCCTCGTGCAGCCATTATCGTCAGCCAATGCCACCGTTGCCGTCGTTGCCACAACAGTCTCGGGCAGTCATTCTCGTCAGCCACTGCCACTGCTGCCCTCGTTGCCACAACAGCCTCGGGCAGCCATTCTCGTCAGCCTTTGCCACTGCTGCCGTCGTTGCCACAACAGTCTCGGACAGTCATTCTCGTCAGCCAATGCCACTGCTGCCGTCGTTGCCACAACAGTCTCGGGCAGTCATTCTCGTCAGCCAATGCCACTGCTGCCGTAGTTGCCACAACAGTCTCTGCCACCGCCAGCGTACTCGCGCATGACGGTGTGTGTTGTTGAATGTGACACAGCATCGAGGGAACGGTAAATACCACCGCAGCAAACCACCGGCAGAGCAGATGACGTCACAACATTACAGTGGCAGTAGAACACCCAGGAGCGGCACAGCGGATCACGGCAAGGGGAGAGTGGGGGGGGGGGGGGGGTCGCTGTACCCAGATATCTACTTTTTCGGCAGCGTAGTAGCTGGCGTTGGCGACACTTTGTTGTCTCTCAGGCGCAGTGTTAAAATAGTGCTTTCTCGTTAGGGGTGAGATGCTGAAACGAGTACAGCCGGATATCGAAATCACCACGGAAATAATGCTATTTAAAGTACTTAAGTCCTCGAACCCGATTTTGACACCATTGCGTACATATACCCTAAAACCCGGTACCTTGAAACTACCCATTTTGAGTGTCTTGAGAGGTACCTAATTTGGGGATACCGATATCAACGATGAAGGTACAAGTACGAATGCTATAAACTGGTATTGTATAACATAGCACATCATAGGCAGCCATAGGCTTCAGGTCCATTTACCTGGAATTGCACTACGGGATGTGAGTTATCACGATCCTGAATCCATTATGGTAAATATGATACTTCGGAATACTGTTAGAAACCAGGCATGAAGACTTCACAAGCAGGCACCAAGAAGCACGATGTCGATACTTCTTTGGGAAGGATGTCGATTCGGTGTTCAGTAAGTGGCATATTCCACCCTACTTCACGAATAATTTATGACTGCTCAGGCGACGAATATTTTCCCACGCTCAGCTGGGAATCATGCTGCCTGGTGACATGGTCAGCTGGGAATCATGCTGCCCGGTGACATGGTCAGCTGGGAATCATTCTGCCCGGTGACATGGTCAGCTGCGAATCACGCTGCCCGGTGACATGGTCAGCTGGGAATCACGCTGCCCGGTGACATGGTCAGCTGGGAATCACGCTGCCCGGTGACATGGTCAGCTGGGAATCACGCTGCCCGGTGACATGGTCAGCTGGGAATCATGCTGCCCGGTGGCAAAGCGACGACACGGATTTTCGATTTATAAAAAATCGGATGGAGACCACGCGCGTCGCGCCAAAAATGTATGGTATGGCGTGGTAAAAATCTGATTGCGCGTCTTTTCATATACATTTTTGTTTTGTTTTAACTATTGTAGTGTTTTAGCCGTGGTGGCTTCAAGGAATTTCCAAGTTTACACCGATCATTTTGGCCCCGCTCGTGTGGTGCCGTACGTAATTTCGCGATTTTCATCCAGCATACTACAGAAATGGCTGGATAAAACGAAATGAAACTCTGCGTGGACCTGTGGACATTCATTTCAGAACTTTTGGCATGAATCATGACATGAATCATGACATGAATCACGACATGAATCATGACATGAATCATGTTGCCGTGTCAGGCAAGGCCACTCATCTGAAAAGTTGTTCTCAAGTCGTGAACAGTTCGTGAACATGTTCCGGCGGATTTATGCAGAATTCGCAATTTTTGCAAGCTTGGACCAAAATAGATGGCGAACTATGCATGACACGCTTATGAAATGAACATTACCGTGTGCAACATTCACACGAAGTCCAGCGAGGGGTACCATGATTCCATAGCGTCCTATAACATCCTATAGCGTCCTATAGCATAGCAAGCAACGCACGGTTAACACACGCACTGGAGGGGGGGGGGGGCGAAATCCGCCCCACCCCTCCGGTTTTTCGTACATAACTGCAGATTTTACCGGTCGATATACGCGATTTTCTGCGTACCTGCTTAGAAATGACCGGCGCGTCGCTTAAAGCAAGAAAATGGAAATCGACGGAAAATTTTTCAAGTTAGGGGCCGTTAAAGTAAAAAAAAAAATCCTAGCGCCAGACCACAAAAATCGGCGCTGATGCGCTTCCCGTATATTCGCAAAAGGGAAGTGTTCTCGGCAACACTAGCGACTTGTTTGATGTATATTGATATCCTATATAGTTTCAAGGTCATGTTAGGTCACCGAGGTCAAGTCAGGTCAAGTTCATGACAGGTTAATGGAACCGAACTTGATCAATTGGAATGTTGTCATAAATGCACTACTGTTTGTCATTTGTACTGATTGTCATTGCGTTTCCATACTTTATTCATGTACTTCACTCCTTTCTTCACGAAACCGATTGCGCCGAGCTGCCCGACGGAGCAGTCGGGCGGGCGGCCCGGTTCTGGTAACTGGAACAGGTAACTGACCTGATAAAGTGCTGCTATATAGGTGACTTGAGGTCAAATGTTGGGTCTAGCATCTGCATTGCATCATTAGTAATGTCCAAAACATCATTGATGCCCATTTTGGAGCATTTAAACACAATCACAGAGATCCATAACAATGACAAGCCACGCAAAATAAGAAAATTTTGACAAATGCGACCGCATTTGACCTTGAAGATATTGACCTAAGGTCATAACATTTGCACACAATAGAGCTCACTACCGGACCCATCTACCCTGCGAATTTCGTTTCTGCAGCTTTAATAGGAGCCGAGATCTTAGGGGGGGCGGAATTCGCCCCCCCTCCAGTGCGCGTAATTTTCAGAGGCCCTCCTGGGCGCGTGTTAACACGCGCCCTGGAGGGCCTCTGAAGAGGGGGCGGATTTCGCCCCCCCTCCAGTGCGCGTGTTAACATAGGGTTTGGGATTTTGGGGCCCGAAGCAATTTTCGAAAAATGTGGGATAAACACGACCGCCTGATCCCAAATCAGCATACATACGTACCCTAGAAGCACCCTTGACCCACTTTGGCCCATGCGCCTGTGTTGACCTGGCCAGTGCAGTTCAAACATCAGTTCACCAAAGGTGATCCAAACTACTCCACAGGGCAGCTTTGGGTGCTGAATTCGAATTCAGTGTTCATTGTTACCTTCTAGGGCTCAACATTATGCGACTAGAACCCAAAAACCCAAACCACATATTGAATCTCAGTGAGTTGACCTGAACTGTACAGGAGCACGTTGACGCTACTGGATCGTTACCGCCCCTCAATGGAATTCAAATTGAATGAAAAATTATCTTAACCGGCTTATCTCATAAGGATATCACGCATAGTTTGCAATATATATGTATTAAAACTTGGATAGTGCGAATTCTGCCGAAATATGCCGGAACACATTCCTGATGAATCGTGCCAGGTCAGTAGGGGCGCGGCAGGGTGAGCACCGGCAGGATAATTACTACATTCTGTCGACTACAGTCTACAGATCAGTTGATCGATTCGTTAACAAACGAGCAAGGTGTCATCCCGTGGCGAAAGATCAGAAAATGTACGGAGAAATAAACTCACGCGGCCCAGGGCCTTCAGTATGATCACTGGGTCACATCATGAGCTCAAACTGCGTAGCAATATATTCGTGGCAATATTGGGCAGGGATGTCACTTTGGACACGCTAAGGATTGCCACTGATCATGCGTCCTCCATGTTCATTATGCTCCCTCCACAATAGCTTAGGTGGCCCAAAATTTTCCTCTCAGACCACCATTTGTATTTTCAGTTATATTTCCTGCAGGTACCTACTTTATTCGTGTTGTAGGCCGTTGGCATTTTCCCTTGATTGTTCTTAGCTCATACTTGGTTCAAACATAACCTTTCTCCAGATTTGGCAAAGCAGATGAAACTCATCGTTGCTTTAGAAATAGCGAAGGTCCAACCAACACCATGGCAGCAAGAAACGAACCGTGCGAAAGGATGATTTGATCCATCCCCCCCCCCCAACAAAAAGTTCGTGCAGTAATTGCTCCTGCTCCCGCGATCGTTTTCACAAGGTGACACCTATGCCCATACCTCCACCGCTTCCTGCACTTGGCACCTTTCACTCCGTCCATGCAAAAATTAGCTACAAAAACATATTCTTCGGAGCAGCAAGCTTCCCCAAAACAGACTTACACCTTTCCATCGAGCCGTGCCATGCACCATCCCCCGCCCCGCCGGCCCCCTGTCGAGTCTGCACTTGCATCATCTGCCATTGCTGAATGGTGATCGAGTGCCGCTTCACTTCGCAACAATATTTTACAGCGGGTAGCCAGCGCAACGTTCGAGCTGTATCGATCTGGAGACGGAACCGGTGCACTGCCCACCCGACGCGCGTGCGTCTCGCCCGTCCACAAGCGGAGCCGCGTCCCACACACGGCACAGGTGTGTCCGGGCACGTGCAGGCAGGCGCCAGTCACTCCGCCGAGCACGACCGGCGAACGGCCTTCGGCTTATCTCCTGCTTATCTGGTGCCCAGTTCGTCCCCTTTGTGTGCTGTGTCGTCCTTTACGATAGATAGCATCGCTTCCTGTACTGTGCAGAAGGCACGCCTGGCTACCGATGGACCTCCACAACGGCCGACACAGGTGTCGGCGTACTGACGTGGCAGTGCCGAGTGAAGGGCACTCGCACGGCTGAAGTTGCAGAATTATCGATGGGGCTCGGTGCATGGAGGAAACGGGTGCGGCCGGTTCGGTCCGTTGGGCCCACCCCATAGGATCCCACGTTGGAAGGGCAAGCAGTTGGTGGGTCCAAGGCAAAGATGGTGGAGTCCGGACCCTCCCACCCGAAACTATAGGAAACTCCACCCCTGGACACTCGCTTCCCTAACAGCGAAGACGGAAGTGGACACGGAATATGCGACGCTTCTCTATCTCAGGCAGCCGGAATGCTTCCTGTGGGGCGAATGTCCCAGGTATGTGAAGATATACAAGTGGCGGAGCAGGTTGGGATATTAGGGGAACAACAGTTCGGCATCGGCATGAAACACAGACAGACAGACAGACAGACAGACAGACAGACAGACGGACAGACGGACAGACGGACAGACGGACAGACGGACAGACGGACAGACGGACAGACGGACAGACGGACAGACGGACAGACGGACAGACGGACAGACGGACAGACGGACAGACGGACAGACGGACAGACGGACAGACGGACAGACGGACAGACGGACAGACGGACAGACGGACAGACGGACAGACGGACAGACGGACAGACGGACAGACGGACAGACGGACAGACGGACAGACGGACAGACGGACAGACGGACAGACGGACAGACAGACGGACAGACAGACGGACAGCGGACAGACGGACAGACGGACAGACGGACAGACGGACAGACGACAGACGGACAGACGGACAGAGACGGACAGACGGACAGACGGACAGACGGACGGACAGAGAGAGAGAGAGAGAGAGAGAGAGAGAGAGAGAGATATATATATATATATATATATATATATATATATATATATATATATATATATATATATATATATATATATATATATATATATATATATATATATATATATATATATATATATATATATATATATATATATATATATATATATATATATATATATATATATATATATATATATATATATATATATATATATATATATATATATATATATATATATATATATATATATATATATATATATATATATATATATATATATATATATATATATATATATATATATATATATATATATATATATATATATATATATATATATATATATATATATATATATATATATATATATATATATATATATATATATATATATATATATATATATATATATATATATATATATATATATATATATATATATATATATATATATATATATATATATATATATATATATATATATATATATATATATATATATATATATATATATATATATATATATATATATATATATATATATATATATATATATATATATATATATATATATATATATATATATATATATATATATATATATATATATATATATATATATATATATATATATATATATATATATATATATATATATATATATATATATATATATATATATATATATATATATATATATATATATATATATATATATATATATATATATATATATATATATATATATATATATATATATATATATATATATATATATATATATATATATATATATATATATATATATATATATATATATATATATATATATATATATATATATATATATATATATATATATATATATATATATATATATATATATATATATATATATATATATATATATATATATATATATATATATATATATATATAGAGAGAGAGAGAGAGAGAGAGAGAGAGAGAGAGAGAGAGAGAGAGAGAGAGAGAGAGAGAGAGAGAGAGAGAGAGAGAGAGAGAGAGAGAGAGAGAGAGAGAGAGAGAGAGAGAGAGAGAGAGAGAGAGAGAGAGAGAGAGAGAGAGAGAGAGAGAGAGAGACTGGTGTCGGCGCTTCCCGGCTGGACTCGCAACACCTGAGACCGAACGCTGTCGTTAGAGATGCCGATTCTTGTCCACCCATCATGCCTGGGATGACTGCAGTGCCAACCAGCATCACTAACGGCAGGCCGGCCGGCCACCGGCCAGATACGTGAGGTCACAGCAGGTCAAGGTGTCACGTGCCAAGTCATCAACTGGTCAAACAGTCAAGCGCAGATCGAATTCCGTCGACCGGGTAGTGTGAACACAGGTATGGCTCTCCATAGGCGACGAATTCCACCAGAGTAGAGTTCACAGCTCTGAGACAACAACGCAACGAGCACTGTTCTTTGATTCAGGAAGCCACGGAGTCACTCCCTCTCCTTTGAAAGTGGTAAAGCCGAAGTCATTAGCCAGTCAGACATCATTAGTAAGCTGTGACACCAGCCATTGTCTTGTCATCAGAGGATAAATCTGGTGCCACTTCTGTGGCCAACGCCAGACTGAAATACTTCACTGAAACGAACTAGGATAATTCCACCGGCGACGGGCAGCGGAAACGTTTGTTGAAGGACAATTACTCACGTTGAGCACGGCACATGCGGAGGAAATTACGTGGAATTAGCGGGCAAAACACAGACACATTTTTTCTTCAATGTTCTCCCTAATTACGTAGCTCACTACCAGCGGGCATCCTAGAGTTGAGAACATACCGATCCCACCTTTACAGGGAAACAGGAAGCACTGCTCCTTACACACTCAATGTGTTGTTGAGAATATGTATTGCCTTGTGATCGTCAATGACAACATACATGGAGATTTGTGCAAAAGGCACAAGGCCTTACATCTGGTTTATCTGGGCTTATGGGCGCATCGACTGCGTCGGTCATATCGCGCCTTAAATCTCGGCACCGCTCTCATTCTCACTTTTTTCACAGGCTTGCACACTGACACTCGCACACGCACACACACAGGAGCGTGCACGTACGCTCACGCTCATTCGCACATCTACACAAGCGTATGCACAGCTGGACCATGCCGCCGAGAGGGACGCGCGCTGGTCGCCGCTCTTCGTACGGATTGCTGCCGAATGCTGTGCCTCAGCTGGAAGAACGAAAACGGATCCGAGAAGTACCAGTATAGTTTGCTATGCAAGCGCATGCATGTGATATACTTCCTTTTATAGTTTGAACCGTTTGCACGGAGAAGATAACTTTGAAACAATACGCTACTTGCTGTCCTTCGTCCACACTCAGGTTGGAGCCATATATCAGAATTTCTATTTGCTTTAATCGTAGTATGGAACTGAAATCTAGGTGTAGCATTTCGGACAAGTCTGCTAAGAGAAAAGTTCGTAAAGAGTCGTTGTAAAGAGGGCATTGCAAACTATAGTGCATTCGACAGTTTCAAACGGGTAACTGGATATTAGGGTGTTCCACTATTTAACAATTTTCCTCAAAACATCCCATTTCCATTGCTTGTCCCGATCGTATGACCAGTTTATGGAATCACACACACTTTGCCAATGCTAGCAAATTTCCTGATGGTGCAACAGTTTCGTCCGTATTACGTCCATGCTGGTAAGATTTCATTGAAACGCTTCTTTGGATGCATAATAAAAAAACACCATTTACAACATCGGGTTTATTATGATTCAGTCGCATATGTGGGTGAAGATCGATCACCAGAGACAATACCCACTGGCCTTCTCCATTTACTGCATGGCCATGTAATCGGCTCGGCTCTGGCCATGTAAGTGGCTCAGTGGCCATATGCGTCCCGGCGCCAGATCCTGCAGCTGGCTCTCGTCAGTGGCTGTGGTACTGGGGCTACAAGGTAGCATAGCTCCCTATAATCGTCCATTGGGAACGCCTTTAACCTCGGACGAGACCTTCCAGGCGGATCCCAGCTGCGCAGACTGGAATCCACGCATGAAGCACGATTCATGGTGAATGCTTTGTACATACTTAAGATGGAGCTGTTCTCAGATCAATTTTGCCTGGGCCTAGAAATGGGGAAAACAGATCCGACAAATGACAACTTGTATCGCCCTATTCCAGCTCCCTTTTTCCTTAGGTTATCGCTAACTGTGGTAGTTCCTATGAATGACAGGAGGTACCTCAGGGATATGCTGGAGCTTAAAGAAATGCCAATATTCAAAGGTGTTGCGGAATCGGTGATTGATTCGAACCACAGACACACAAGCTACCTGGTCATCTATTGCCGTGCTCTCCCTATTCAACACAGAGCTGACTGAGAATGAGCGAGAGGACATTGCAGTGGAGCTCCTATCGGTTTCCAGACTGGAAGTCAGTCATTCCACTGGGGAAGCCTCTTGCTGTGGATGCATCTGATATTTGTTTGTTTGTTATTTGGGCTTTAGGGCGCGCCGACAACTATGGTCATATTGCGCCCGGATGCATCTAATATGAGTGACCTGGTTTCACCCGTTGGCCCGAGGTCCTGGCTCCTGATCATACTGTTGGGTGTGATTGACTGTAGCTGGCTCGAGGAATCTACCAGTAAGCGGCACGATAACGCTGCCGACTCCGGGACTATGTAAGGAACCTGGCCGTAGTCAACGACAGTGTAGAGCGTGGAGTTAAGCTGGTTCAGGAGCTCATCGACGCCACAACTGACGAGAGCCAGCTGCAGGATCTGGCGTAGGTTGTAGAATGACATCGGAACGCATATAGTCACATCAGAGCCGATTGCATGACCATGCAGTAAATGAAGGCCAGTGGGTATTGGCTCCGATGCTTTATCTGCACCCACATATGGTGACTGCATCATTATAAACCCGACGTTCTAAATGATGTTTCTTTATAATCCATCCAAAGTGGCATTTCATTCAAATCTGATCAATACGTAGATCACACCAACGAAACTGTTGCTACATCGGAAAATTTGCTGTTTGTTTAGTTGGGCTTTAGGGCGCCTGAACTGCTAGCGGTTATCCAGCGCGCAATCGGGAAATTTGCTAATATTTTCAAAGTTTGCGATATCATATGTTAGTTAGTTATTTGGGCTTTAGGGCGCTTCGACCAGAATTGATCATTCGCGGCGATATCGTATGTACTTTAAGCGAAATAGATAGATAAAACACACATCGGAAATAATCGTAGATATAAATATGTGACCTGTATCGTCATGAAACAAATAGCATCAGTCGCATTTCGATATTCATCATAGTTCTTCCCGCATCGACAATTTGCATGCTGATACCTGCAACGCTGCAGTAGTGTCTAACACCATATAGCATCCAAATCGTCCAAGGACCAGCGGGAACCATAATTATGGCTAGAATATTATTTGTAAAATGGTGAGATTCCTCAAAACGGTCATACGAACGGGAAAAGCAATGTAAATGGATGTGTTGAAAACATTTTAAAAAGTGGGACACCCTACTGCACATGTATTTGGGAGAATCGACTGATTCGACTTGGAAGAAGTGTGAATTTATTTCTGACGCTCCAACTCGAAGTCTCGTGTGAATTTTGTCGCTTTGTTTTGCATCAAAGCTGAACATTTTCGGGCAGCTACCGACCAAGATGTTCGGTGGCTGCACGTGTGTGTGTGTGTGTGTGTGTGTGTGTGTGTGTGTGTGTGTGTGTGTGTATGTGTGTGTGTGTGTGTGTGTGTGTGTGTGTGTGTGTGTGTGTGTGTGTGTGTGTGTATGTGTGTGTGTGTGTTTGTGTGCGCACATGCACACGTGCTACGCGCGCACAGGGATATGGTCCTTCACTCCACCTTGCTGCCGACCTGCACCAGTGGCCGGCGCCAGGTGGACGTTTTGACGCATCTCCACAACACTGATTAGCGCCAGGTACAGACGATTGCGTCGGCAAAAAGGAAGCCTAAACCATCCAATTACAGGCTACCATTGGTGGGACATTTCTGCCGAGTGCGTGCAGCTTGTTCGTTTGGTGCACATCAGCTGTAAATGACCTGAAGCAGGTCAACAGCACTAGAGCATAAGTGGATTGTGCAGCTTCGTACAGCTTTGGAGAAAACAGCGCAACCAGGGGGTGGAGGGTCAAGGGGCTTTATACCCCTTAGCGACAGGTAGCCCCCTACTGCCATAGAAGGCCCCGTGGTAGATGCAGACGGCCACCTCCCGTGGTGGCCATAGGACACCACGGGAGGCCCCATATCTGCCGCAAGAGGCACCTTAACTGCCACGGAAAGCATTCTGGCCACCAAAGGAGGCCCAGTGACCCCCACAGGATGCTCGTGGCGACCACAGGAGGCTCCATGGTCGCCACAGGAGGCCCAATGGTTAGCCACAGGAGGCCCCGTGACAACCACAGGAGGCTCCATGGTCGCCACTGAGGCTCTATGGTCGCCACTGGGGGCTCCATGGTCGCCACTGGGGGTTCCATGGTCGCCACTTGGGGCTCCATGGTTACCATTGGGGGCTCCATGATCGCCACTGGGGACTCCATGGTCGCCACTGGGGACTCCACGGTCGCCATTGGGGCTCCATGGTCGTCACAGGAAGCTCCATGGTCGACACTAGAGGCTCCGTAGTCGCGATTGGGGATACACGGTCGCCACAGGAAGATCTACGACTGCGATAATAGCCCTCCCAGCCCACGACTGCTACGAAAAGCCTCCTAGCCGCGACAAAGGGCCCTATTGCAGACGATAAGGGTCACTGACGCCACGTTAGGATCCCTGGCATATGCATTATCAAACCATTAGCTGCCACAAGGTATGACCCCTAGCCCGTGGTAGCTATACGCATGGACCCAATCCCGTGGTGTATCCGGCAGGGGGGGCAGTGGCCAATGCAGTTTGCCCCGTGCCGCAAGGGGCATACGCACCCTCGGCAAATTTGTGCCCCTCCGAGCAACCATGTTCCCCAACTAAATTGGCATGTGGGTGCACACAGGTAGGGGTGAGGGGGCCAGGTCAGAAGGGATACCTCAGCAAAGATTTTTCACGTGCTACGAACTGTTTGTTTATTGGGTGGTTCTCGACGCACTCTATGCACGATCACGGCTAATGGTTTCGCCGGAAGGCCGCGGATTTGGAAAAGTCCGAGCGGTGCGAGTGTTGAACCCGGGACCTTTGGTACCCAGAGCTCAACACCTTTGAATCACTCGGCCATCCCCGCCCCTAGCTACGAACTGGTTACGATATAATACAGTGTAAATCAGTGTAATATATTTCGTGCTAATTTCCTGGAGTAGTCGAAATTTCTAGCGCACGTTACCTGATACAGGGAATGAAACTTTTCACTGGTTGAACCACGACCGCAAATATGTAGTCGGTTAAGACTATTTGAATGTATCCCCACTCCGACAGACAATGTCCGATCGGAAAAAGGCTCCACCGACCATCGGAGTGCACATCCTGCCGGAAGACAAGGTTTGCATGAAAGAGGCCCCGCCGACCATCGGAGTGCACCTGCTGCCGAAAGACAAGGCTTGGATGAAGGAGGCCTCCTCCGGAACGAAGACCCACTGGAAAGTGGAAGCCCCTCCGATGTTAGCCCCCCAACAGCATGGCTGCGTAGTTGTTTGGAGATCCTTGAACTGCCCTCCGTGTTCCGCTGATCTTCTCCAATGACTACAGATTTGAACACAGGCCCACGGCGGCTTGAACTTTACTTTAGCATTGCCGGGGCCTGCGAATTTATTTCAAGCTCCGCCCTTCACAAGGCATGGTTAAAGACTTCAACCAGAGAATTTCGTACCGCGAGTTCCGTTAGATCCCCAACGGGATGGAATCTCGGAATGTGAGTGTCTTTCCACTGCAATAGTGAATAGCGACGGATCATTTCATGATAATTACACCGGCAGCGAGGCGGATGCTAGACTGGAAACTAGCCACGTCCCAAAAAAACCGCAGCTTCCAGATCACTCCGGAGAGATGGGATGACAAATGCTTGCCAGAATGACCAGGAAAGTGTAAAGCACAGGCACCGCCAAGTTACATTTCATAGCAGGTTCCGTTGTGAAAACAAGCCCGGCAGGGATTCGACTTTTATTGGTTGTATCTCTATGTTACATGATTCCTCGTTCGACACCGCATCCCATCACCGTTCTAATGGAAGACTAAGGACAGCTTCAACAAGTCGCTCCTGGTAAACGAGAGACCCGATCAGGTGCCGAAACCGGACGCGGCGGCGGTCGGCTTTTGGCGCGAATTTCTCTGCCATCGCCGTTGTTGTTATCGCAATCAAAACCGAGCGCGCGCGAATAACACCCGAGTTTCGGCTGGAAGGCCACGCGCGAACCAGGTCCGGGTCGCCTGCGCACCCCGCCCAGACAGGACAGCAGCCAGTGCGGCACCACGGGCACCACGGACATCAAGAGCACAACACAGTCCTCGTATACAGATTAGCACAGGGGACGGCGCGTCCTGCCGCAGGCGGCCGACGCCGACGCCGACGCCGACGCCCACCCACGTAACGCGGCAGCACGCAGACGAAACACAAACGCCGGCAGCGCGCCGCCGGCGTGTCGTTGAGGCTTGCATGGTGGTCGCCGCACGCACCGCACTCGCCGGCCACTCACAACGCGAACATGGCAGGCCGGCAGGCACCTTTTGATTTGGACAGTGGGCGAGCTCGCTCTGCGCACGGCAGCGGCCTATCTACAACACGGCGGCGCCGAGCGAGCGGCGCCGTGCGGGCGCCCCAAGCGGCGGCGCGAGCTGGCGCGAGCTGGCCCCGCCGGCGCCGGCGGGCCGCGGCACCCTGGCAAACACCGCGCGTCCGCCGACTCGCCCAGCAACGACACGCCAATACTATACTCATCCAACAGTAACCGACGTAAAATTACCAACGCGTCAATCGTGTTTGCACCCATGTACCAGTACTAATAAAACAACAGCACGCAATAGAAGCATGGAGTTCACCTGCTCTCGTCCACGGCGACGGCGGCCGCGCCGCCCAAAGCCTACTCGCACCACAGTCCATTGCAAGCGTTTCCTGAGTCGGGTTACTATTATGCTAGACGGCCCCGCAGGGCCGCTCCTTGTACCTATGAGCCAGGCAAGTGGATGTTTGTACTGTGAGTGCGCTTCTGAGGGAGCCGCAGGTGGCCGGCGCGCGCACAGCACCTTCGCCACCCCACAGTACAGTGACGTCACGCGGTGAAGATGACGTCACAGCGGGCGCACGGAGAGGCCGGCGCGCGCCGCGACACTGCTGCCGTCCCGGGGACAACAGACGCCTGCTGTTGAGGCGGCTGCAGGAGACACGCTGACCGCTCCTGAGAGGATTGTAAATGGGACACGCTCTATACCTGAGAGGGTTGCGGGGAGGAACACACGTTCCGTACCTGAGAGGGTTGCGAGGGGAACACACGTTCCACACCTGAGAGAGTTGCGGGGAGGAACACACGTTCCGTACCTGAGAGGGTTGCGGGTGGCACACACGTTCCGTACCCGAGAGGGTCGAAGGAAACACGCGCTCTGTACCTGAGGGGTTGCAAACGGGCGAAACCACACCCTGTTCCTGAGAAGTGTGCAGGCGGTGCACGCGCCATCTTCCTGAGAGGTTTCCACCACGCGACACCGACACCCACCGTCGGTGTGAGCGGCCAGCCGGCTCGCAGACGCCGCCGAACGTCGCCACTAAAGAGTCCGCCGCACGCGGCGGCCACAACTACATCACACACGAACCCGTCAGCCACGTCAGCCACACCGGCCGCGCTCGGGCCGCGTCTCGAGCCACAACCGTCCCTCAACACACCGCCACAACGCGCGCCGACAGTAAAATAAATGCAATTAAAATCCCTGATGACAAATGCATGTGGCTGCATTGCATTTCGGCTCGGTTAATAGTGGTCGAGCGCCGATGCGGTTCCGCTCCGCTGTCTTCCGAAAACCGGGCGCCAATCAGCGAAATTTTCTACATGATGCTCACTCCTGGCCTATGCACTTGAATATGGTTAGTGTGAAACAAGCGACGAATGCACTCAACTAATGCTCCCAGAGAGCACGGACCACGCTTAATTATAATCACCAATACCAATTCCGTGATGGAGAGTTGTACTACCGAAGTGAAACTGATGATAGACACCTGGAAGTAAAGACATACTGCGAATAATGAGCACGTTTTGAGTGGATAACTCGCGTCAAGAGGGGGTGGGGGTGAATGAACTGGATGGTTGACTGACGAATCTTCCCTGAGCAATTTGGTCATAACTGACGTCCGTACAGGACACACCCACCCACCCTCACACACGCACATACACGCCTACACCTTCCGCGCCAGCGAAGACCAACAGGGCCTAGCGACGAGCGCGATCGAGCCTCCGCACCTAAACTCACTCCAAATGCACCGAACTTATCCGGGGGCCAACGGCGTGGCGAACACAAACGTATGACGAGGTATGAACGGCTGCTGCGCGCGCCGCACTACCTGGCGACACTATGTACTCTTGCATGTGTACTTGCATAATCCCTGAGCTGAGAGCGGCGTGCCGCGGTCAGTGCTGAGAGGCGGCGGAGCGGTGCCCGGCGGCACCGCGTCGCCGCCGACCCGTGTCAGCCGTGCCCCGCGGCAGTCGCGGCGGCCGCCGCCGACGGCGGCGCTACATCAGATAGTCCTTGATCAGCTCGGGGTTCTCCGACTTGTGCGTGGACACCACGTGGATCTTGACCGAGTGCCGGTGCTGGAACTTCTTCTTGCAGACGGGGCATTGGAACTGCGGCTCGACGCCGCACTCGTACTTGACGTGTCGCTTCAGGTTGCCGCTCGACGCGTACTGTCTGCCGCATTTCTCGCATGCGTACTGCTTGCACGGCGAGGTGGGCGACTCGCGGCGCAGCAGCAGGGGCAGGCCGAGGGGGCCGGGGGGCGGGGGAGGCCCGTGCGCCAGCAGCTGGTCGTACCGCTGCTGCTGCAGCAGCTGCTGGAAGCGCACGTTCAGCGCGCGGTGCAGGAACGCATCTGCAACACCCCAGAGAGCACACACGTAAGCGGAACGCAAGCGGCGAGCAAACGAGGAGAAACGAATCAGAACGGCGCGCGGGCAAACGGTCGCAGCGAAACCAAACACAGTGGCGGCTGGCGGCGGGCGGGCGCAAGGGTTCTCCTGCTACGCATACCACTATAATGGGGCGGCAATCCGCCGCGCCGCGTCCGGCCGGGACGCGACCACGACGGACGCCACGGCCACCAACCAAACACGAACGTACTCTCCAACAAAACCAGTCGGCACGCACGACTACGACACCAACGACAGGGCCAAGTGCAGCGGGCCGCATATCCAGGGAGCGGGTCCAAGACTGGCATGCAGCTGGCGAGCAGCGTCTACGGTCTGCGGGCGCGCATGCGAACGGTCGGGTCGGGTCGGGTCGGGTCGGCGGTCAGTCTCCGGCATGCTGGCCCCTCTACCGGCGTGCGTCTGGTGGCCAGGATGGAGGCCGGGTGGCGATTGGGTGGCGGTGGGGAGGCAGTGGGGACGGCGCGCTCCGCTCTTGCGAGTCGTCGTCGTCGGCCGCTGGTGACGACGATGCCGCGGCGCGCTGTCTTCAGCCGCTCGTCGGTCGAGTGCGCGTCGGCAGCCGGCGCGCGTCTCGGGCCGGGTGCGTGACGCGTCTCGTGCGGCGTCGAGGCCGACGCCGCACGAGACGCGTCACCGCTGAGGCGGTGCCGGTGGGTACACGTACACACACACACACACGCGCACACACGTACGCACGCACGCACGCACGCACGCACGCACGCACGCACGCACGCACGCACGCACGCACGCACGCACACACACACACACAAACACACACGCGCCGCTCGCCCAGCGCCCGCCGCCGCCAGTTTTCTCGGGACACGGTCCGGGCGGTGACACCCGGCGGTGACCTGCGCCATGGCCGGCGGCCTGCCGGTCACCGACTGCAGACACCCCACCCCATCCGGCGTGCGACCAGTGCCACACACTGGCGGTGCCGTGTCACCTCGTGTGACACCGGCCCACGCGGCCAGGCGGACGTAGCAGTCGTGTCAGTAGTAGTGGTGGTGGTCTGGTGCTCAGGACAGGAGGTCGCTCACTATACTGCGCCCAAATATGTCCGCATTGTGCCTAAAATAATAACAAAAAAATATTTACATCAGATGATGAAAGCATTTTATTTGCATCTTAAAGGGTTCATAACAGCTTCATCCCAAAAGTTCATATTATGTAAAATGCAGATAACATGAATTCGTTTCAGTTGTACTTATGCGTACTTGTGTCCGGCATTACACAGACGTGAAAATATATTGAATAGTGCTGTGCAAGCAATAGTATATACAATTTCTAGTCATATTTGAATTTCTTGTGTCGACACCCTAATATTTTCGTTCACATCAGACGCCCAACTGAAAACGAATTTAGACACGCTGTGCGCCGGTCAATGCAGTTTTCGTATTTGGTGGTCCGGGTTCGACTGAGCATCGGCCCAAAATGACTCGTTTGGTGTGTTCGTTGTTCGGCTTCATCATAACAATATACTACACACAGAGATATGTGACGTGCCAGGGCTGCAAGAGCACGTCGGCGGCTCAGAATAGGTCGACGAACGGGGTAGAAAGACAATCTGGTCCTGGATTGTTGTCGTCTGGAACATTATCCACCACGGAAAAGAATCCTTTCCTTTGCTATTGGACACTAACTGCAAACTACTGCCGCTGGATAAAACGCGCCAATTCTACTGGAAAGTACAGTAGCTGGGAAATCTCAGGTGTCAAAACCAGACAAACCTTCACGCAGTTTGATGACCTAAAATATTTCCTCTCGAAAACCAGCACCTATTCCGAACTAGAAATCTAACAGATCGGCCAGGGGTGTTTTCGCGGAGGTCACTTACTCACGCCACCAATTACTGTCGGAGGCGTTGAGTTCCGTTATTCAGAGGGCGGCATCGGGCTTCTGTCTGCGTGGTTCGGCGGCGCCCACTAGACTCGCCCGGCACCCCGCAAACAACCACGCGTACGTAAAAGCGGCACGAGCAGCCTGGACAACCGCATAGGTCGACAATAACCCGCCCAACCATGGGCTCTTTCATGACGCATCAACTGCTGACAGGCCAGCCGGCAGGTGTCGAGTGATATCCCGACAGAATGCAACCGCTGCACCAACATAAGCGTCGGCCCACCACCCGTCGTGACGGTCCAGACAGGTTTTTTCATGGCGCCACCGCCGGTCATCGGGACCGCCCCGCCACCGACTACGCAACGAGGCGCACCGACCGTTTTGGGCCGCGGCCGCCGCCGATAATATACGCCGTGCGGAACAATGCCCTTCTTCCACATTCCAGTGTTATCCGGGTCGGCCGGCCGGCCGGCCATTCCGGCACCGCCGGTCGTGAGAAGCCGACGCACGGACGGCATACCGCGGCGTGCGTCTCGATGACGGCCGCCGCCGCTAACGGTCGCCATGGCAACCTGCCCGACGGCAATGGCTGCACTCAAGGCCACAGCAATAATAGAAACGGCCCGTCAGCCGGTGCGCCGCATCACCTGGCCGGCTCGCCCTCCGGCGGCCGCGCATGAGCCTGACGCCCCGCGCATGAGCGTCGTCTCGGAACGGCAGCAGCCGAGGCTGTCTTGCCGGCCCCCTTGTTCAGCTCAACGCCGCGCGCCCGCGTGAACTTACGTTCATGGCGTTACACGATCTGCTTTGCAGTTAATTTTGAATTGAAATTCTCAATCATAACTTGCAATTTTCATGCTTCCGCTCCTTCTCACCACGAAACGTTGAAGCCATTGCGAATCATAGCTGGCGCCGATATCGGCGTCGAAAGAACCGGCATTTCTGTAACGGGAATTTCGAAATTTTAACATTGGCAACCCACCTATGCTACTCTGCTGGAATTATAAAATATGACGAATCATTATAAGTCACTTCCAAGGTAAACCAAGCTTGCTAAAACGTTCAATGTTCAATTCTTTTTATGATCCTTCAATTGTCCCCTCCTGGGCGGAATAGCTCGGCGCCATCGGTGAATATTTATCCGGCCATAATTAACAGCGTTGCAGGGGACTGGCGCTTCACGGTGATTCCCGTTGTTCTCCTGAAGTTGGGCCTTTCCATTAAATGAAATACACTAGTTGGAGAGCGTCAGCCTATTCAAGTGCTAAGTGCTCTGGGAAACTGAAAAGAATGTCGCACCTCCCAAACAAAAGGCGCCAAACTAAGGCGCCAACTTGCCGGAACATACGGATCTGCCCGGGTTAGTCATATGCACCCACCCATTCATGCTTCACCAATCCCCAGTTTTTCTCTTTGTGCTGGCAAATACAGTTGCGACAAAAGATTCCTTTGATCCATGGTGAATCCACTACATTTAAGAATACAATTAAGAACTCAGGATTCCCGAGATTTCAGAGAACCCCTACATGCACTGTAGAGGAGGCACACTGTGAACAGTGCACAACTCAGAGGTTTTAGCAGAAACTGCGGAAAATGCCAAAAGAATACAATATCGGAGTGTAAATAATGACCATGAAGCGGATCACAGCAGGAAGATGGCATCCAGTATGGCATAAGTGGGAACAATTACATGCAAGTTGTCATCTGGCAAGAAAACACCTGTCCCTCGTGGTGCGGAATAATTTGGTACTCCTCGCAGCGCCTCCTCCTCCCCTCCCCTACTATTAGATACTTGCGACAATCATCCATTTTGGTTGACCTTCCGGTCGGGTCAAACAGGTCAATGTCGGTTGCAGTCAATCACCCGTTTTTGTCGTAGTTGGTAGTAGTCGGACCCTGGTCGTGAAGTGAAGGCAATTTCGTGTGTAAATACTGATACTAAGCAAACTGAAGACACAGTCTAACGCAGGTGATGCGTACAAAGGTCACTGATCCCGTCAAGGCCATATCCCCATAAATATTTGATGAATTGTTCCAAATGACACTTTTCGAAACATATAGCACCCAGGAAGACGAGTGCGACGAAACCAAAACCATATAGTGGACAATTTTGAAGACAACAATCGCGAACTGTCGACGAAAAATATTTTCTCAAAACTTCAAACAAAATCTTAATTTTCAAATCGAATTACTGGATCCCGATCACATCAGAAATGTCTTTGCGTACACAATTACCATTTGCGTGCATGCGTACCACATACAACTTTGGGATGTTTCAGATGACATGTAACCGACAGGACCCGATATTAACTTGAAATATGGAACCGCTTTAGTGGACGTAATTTACCAATAGCATTGCGGTAAAACAAATGATTAGCAACAGAGCTATGAGTAAAGACAAATTTATGCGGCATAACCTATATTTGACCTAGAGGCCTGACCTGAGGTCGCATGTTTAATTTTGTCATTTTACCATTCGTCTATACACCCGTAGTTTACTTCTAACGAAACCAACTAGAAAGAGCACTGAAAACCCACATTGTTTTGTTATCTGTATTGTTCACGACCTGGCTAAGAATATGCACACACCCACATATAAAATTACGACCGAAATGTCAACAAATACCGCACCACAGGTACAATAGACATGAAGCTGAACCACATCCAGAATGGAGATCGGTTCCAGGAGAGGATGCCGCTGCTGTTTGTTACCATACCATGCTAATTGTCGCCTACAGGCTAATGGGCGTCACCCAACGTCCACACGTCCTGGTTCATCAGGGCACCGCCAGTCAGAAGCCCTCATACTAGAGAGCTTGTGATCCAGAGCCGCCCGTGCCCCAAAAAGACCAACAAAGTCAACGGCTGAAAATAGCTGCCACGGATAGCAATAGAGAATACAGCAATACACGAAAACAGCACCAGCAAAAATAAACATGACTTATTGACGTCTGGCCTATACCCCTTAACACGCATTCTGCGATACCCCGCTCCGGCCAGCGGTGCATCACAAATTCCACACTTCTGGCTGGTCGCTAACCGCGGGGTACCAGCAGCATTGCGACAGCAATGCCCCCTCCCGCACAGTCAGGAGACTGTGGTAACAAACACCCGACAGCTTTCTGGTCAGGGCTGTTTTCTTCTCTTTTTTTCCTCTTCAGAATATTTTCACGCAGGCGACGGATGTTAAAAGTGAAAACTGTTGTTTGCAGTTACGATCAGATGGCGTCTTCGGGTGGTGTTGGACATGGATTTGCAGCGAGCGACTCTAGGACGAAATACAAAACAACAAGGCACTCAATCCTTGATGCGAGTTATTTCACATTGCGTGACCTAGGCTAAGTGTGCGTCGAAAGCAGCCAGCGGCAAAAAAATATATATACGAGAACGCACAACGCATTCGGTCCGGTCGATGTTCGAGGCCGTCCGATGCTGTCCGAACGACCAAGAAGTGACCGGACACTGCGTATATTCTATACCAGACATTGCGTAGATCCCATACCGAATTCGCAGCATATTTTATGGTGCTTGGTCGACAGTTACAATCGTTGCGCTTTTCATGAAATGCATGCTTCACGAAAGCATCGCACGGTGTTCCATCAGCATGGAGGCTGCAGAGGAAATTGTAGAGATAAAAAAAATCTTTTTTCAAGCGTTGCATAGTCCCATAATCCAGATATATATTTTTCCTGTGGATATGACGCACCGACCCTTGGACTGACGCACGGATAAAATATGGCCGACGCTCCGAACGCGGAAATAACGATTGTATCAGACGTCCCGCCGCTTCCACTTTCGCCAGAGCGACCTCGAACGCACGCTAAGCCTAATCTCAGACGCCCGGGCTGGAGTGCACACCCGCTACCCTAACCCAGTAGTGAAGTGTGTCGGTGATTGGTGAATAGCACGGTGACGAGGACAGTACCTTGTGGTCCGCCGGCCTCATTAGGCTGCACGTATGGCACCTCGACGCCGTCGCCACCCAGCTGCCAGTTCATGTAGCCTGAAAAGAAGAAAAGGTCACAGGTCTGATGGTGTGGGGGTGGGGCACACCTTCACCCAGCATACGTCACTTAATCGTGCATTGTAAAAATGTAAGGTGAGGCTAGGTCAGCTCATGTCAGATATGAAAAAGGGATCCTATTCAGCCAAGAACCACTATCAGATACCCATGTTCAAGGCGAAAATAACCGCGCCAATTTGTACACGCATAAAGACCAGAACCTGCAACCTAGAATTGACATTAATGGGATAACATCATTTGTATCAATTTCTAGTACAATCCTAGTTGGATCGACATAATAAATAAGTCAATAAAAAATAGCAAATAACATAAATTAAACTTGTCAATATGTCATGCATTTATTTTTATTTCCTCGAACTTGTGGAAAGCAATTAATATGAACTGTGTACTTCCATAGTTCAGTAACGGTTGACAAATCGCCACACTAGTTGGAAAATGTTCCAACTTTACGAATCAAATACTAGCTGTCAAGTGATTAGGCTTCGTCCGCAAGCCAAAACCGAACCGAACATGCAAAACACCAGTGTCCTGGAAATCCCAAATTTACGTAGAAACCAACGGTTAATAGACGTGTTTTTCACCACATCTAACATACTTTTGACTTCGTGAATTTACCTTCGTTAAATATGATTACGATGAACTAAATTAGGTCATCCATTTTCACAACACTCCCATTTTGACATTGTTGCCATGAAAACGCTTTCCCAACTGCATTTCGTCACCTTGGCATGAGGTATTGCTAGCTCCTTCGACGTCATGGCTGGTTTTGACGTCTTCAACTCATACCGTTCACTCACTCCACGATAAATGAATTGCTGCAGCCAGGACACCGACACACCAACATACCAAGTACTGACCACCTGCGTAGCCAGCATATCCTCCACAGGACACCCGCTCGGTTGGAGAGTTGGAGGAGTGGGAGGGGGGTGGAGGGAATCGGCGTTGGGCAGCTACGAATGGCATTCAATTGCAGCGTTCCATCGAAAACGTGGTGGTACCGGTTCCCAAACAGATTTGATGAAATATACCCCTGGGTATGAGTTAGTTAGTTATTGGAGTTCAGGGGCGCATCGACTGCGTCGGTCATGCAGCGCCCACCCCTGGGTATGAAATCTGGCATGCTAATTTGCCTACTTGAATAATACATGTTAAATATACGACTTTAAGTTGTCTGAACCGACAGTGGCCGACAGCATCACTTCACCGGATCGAATCTTGTCATACATTGCCAGAAGCATGTTGAGTTTTCATTCAGAGTGTCTCCTTCCGTTACAGCATGACTTATGTGTACCATTTCCCCGAGACCCCAAGACGGCGGAGAAGCGGAGTCTGCCTGAACCACTGCGTAATAATTCAGGCACACACAGCGTCAGTTCAGCGCACTATCAGTCGGCTCACAGTATTATCAGACATGGCAGTGAGAGCCCCAAAGTGTGGCTGATAAACTGCCGGCCAGCATTGGTCCGGCTCACACTGGCAGGACGCCACCACAGCGGTCGGGTCGGGTCGGCTGGCTGGCAACTGGTTCGACGACGTCGAGGACACGTAACAGTGTGAGCCGGACCAATGCCCTGACAGGACTCTGGGTGAAAATTCTGCCGTTAGGTTAATCGGTGGTGGATTCGGGGAAATGAGGCACGCAGGGGGAAATGAGGCACGCAGGGGAAACTGGGATGCACTCGGCTCAAAGTTGCGTCAAAACATCAGTTGCGCCTGGCAACGCACACCAGGCGTCGTCAGGCGCCTGGTGTGCGCTGCCACAGGCAGCAACAGAGCCGAAGTAGTTCGGCAGCGCCCTATCCTAGTATCACCTGTCCGTCCCATTGGCCGTTCAAGGCGAAAGGGTTGCCCACCTGCTGGCAGACACGTTGAACTACTGTTGGCAGATAAAAGTGTGACAAATCTGGCGCGCTACCAGAAACAATTTAGAAACAAGAATGCAAACAAGTCAGAGTGGCATACATGGAAATGGCTAGCACTGAGGTTACGCATACTATTTCAGGTCCTTGAAGTTTCAGAGTGTGAGGGTTCTTGCAAAGTTGTGAACATAATGGATCAAGTGGATAAGGTGAGCAAGTCAAAAACGTATTGTTGTGTTCCACAATGCAAATCATTACACACGAGGGGACCTGAAGTCAGCTTCCATCGCTTCCCGAGAGATAAATTACTCTCGAAAAAGTGGCACAACATTCTAAAAATGGGCAAGAAAGCATCAAGGCACATGAAGGTATGCAGCAAGCACTTCAAGAAGAATGATTATATCCTTTCTTGTATGTATGTATGGGTGAAGGCTTCATATAATTATTGGTGTTCCCAGCATGTAATTCAACCATATTGCTTTCATACACATAATTATAAATTGCCTATCTACATGTACAATTTAGCATGTAATGCAGAAGCTAAAATTAAACAACCTTGAGGCATTGTTGGTATGTAAATCATGTGCACATAAGGGATGTGTTACAAGTTATTTGGTATTTATATAGAAGAAGCCCCTGAGCACAAATTGGAGAACAAATATATGGACTGGACTTGTTGAAGCTTCCCTAGAAACTTCTTCCATTTCTTTGGGGAATCACATGCTGATCTTTATATCCAGAAGAAGACCATCAGATAACGGATGTGGTTTACCGAAATTTCAAACAATTGTAGACCCTACATATGCTTTATATATTGTATTACTCACAAACGTGCTGAACAACAATTACTGCTGTGCACTTATTGTTCAACAACAGGTCAGATTGGAAAGGCATGCAAGTGAATTTAGCAGAAAGAAACGAGGAAGTAACTTCTGGATGTGAAGAATGACCAGAACAGAAAATTGGTGCACACCAAGGCATCAGCCATTAATGAGCATTGGTGCTCCTTGGTACTCATCAGTGCACAAATATGCATTATAGTGGTGGATCCTTCGGCCATGTGTGCCACAGCCACACCAGACATACGGTCTCTCGTTGAGTGAAAAGGGCTGCCCCTCAGGATGCTTGAGTGCACCCACCCCCACTCAAAGTGTTTCTCTGCTGAGAGAATCCCTGAAAGGTAGAAAAGGTGCTCCCTCTGGATACATGAATCTTCTCAAAAAGTTCCCCCTGCCATAATACAATTGGTAGATCTGCCTCCTAATGCATTGTCTGCATCAGCTTACAAATATGAATTGGTGCTGATATGCCTTGTCAAGGCCTCTTTATGTCAGTGTTCTAAAATGTCTCTGAGGCTTGAGTGTCTGCCCGAATGAAAAGCATGACAGACGCCTTGATGATGTGCACCAGCACCAGTATATTTGCACACTGCTGACTGATGCTTCATTACACTGAAATTTGCACAAGTCCCTGGATGCTGCATCACTGATATATCATCCAGATTCTCATACTTTTCTGCCTAAGTTCCCAGTGGAAACTTAGCAGTGTAGATCCACATAAGGGGGAAATCCAGTTCAAAACACAGGGTAAACATCAATATAATTTTCACAATACACCATCAGTGAATGCACATGAAACTTGGCTGCCTGCTTTTTTTAATGACAACAGTGTTGTGATTAGGAAGTATCTATACAAAATATGCAGCACAAGAATAAGGGAGTGGAAAATCATTCAAATTTGTATTGTGTAGTTGAAGAAAAAATTCAACATAACTGGGTGGGGTACCCAACTCAGTCTAGTACATTATCAGAAACCGTCTGTCTGGAAGGTAGGTTTTGATCAGCCAGCCCAATGCTGGAGCTGCTCTACAGGAGAACACCTGTGATGAACTTGAAAAGTACATCCATGACCTAACCCATGATGATGGGGCTGGAAGCTCATGAACTTTTTGCATTGCTGGCACAACACCAACCAAAAAAAGCAATGTTATGCAACAGTAATATTTTGATTGACCTGCTAGTGGTCACACAACACTGGTATCCACCATCATAATTCGTATACTTAATTAATATAATTTGTAATTTGTACATAATTTGTAATTGAATCTCCCACACTCCACCACAGCGTGTAGCTCATGGGGCTCCTCGCGTAGGTGGCTGGATTTTATGCAGAGTGCCTGCACCGTAACCTTGCCCGGTTCTTTCCCAATCGTACCACAGGAAATAATGTGTCCTGCATCTAGTACGGCTTCCCCCTCAATGGCACAACGCTTTTTATCGCCGATATACTCTGATATTTGCACAATCGATACTTTTGGTACATTAGGATCCATCTGTGTTCCTCTAAAGCAAGCTCAGACAGTATCACGCAATACGGTACGCGTATTGTTTATCTCGAATGTAGCCGCCATCCTTAAATTTTTGTCCTGCCATCTGGTGGCAGGTTGAACGGTCAATAGCATATATCTCTGGCTTGGCTTTACCGTCATGTCTGTGAGACGTAGTGCCATCCTCGGTCCGACGAGAAATCCTTCCATCCATTAGATCGAGTACCCCACTCTCTGTCCCACAGAGTACCCACGTATCTGTGCAGAAGGGTCCCCTTCAGTCCCTCCCGTCAGCCCTGTGGCGGACTAGCTCGCCCTATATCCTCCCGTCCGTCCAATGATGTACCCTCCCGTCCGTCTCCTGACGTACGCTCCCGTCCGTCTCATGACGTACGCTCCCGTCCGTCTCATGACGTACGCTCCCGTCCGTCTCCTGACGTACGCTCCCGTCCGCCTCATGACGTATCCTCCCGTCAGTCTCATGACGTACCATCCCGGCCGCCTCGTGACGCACATTCCCGTCAGTCTCATGACGTACCCTCCCATCAGTCTCATGACGTACCCTGCCGTCCACCTCACGACGTACCCCGCCGTCTGCCGGGCGACATTCCCCATGGCGGACAGCCGCACCACCCGGCCGAGCCAGCGGTCAGCGCGGGCCGCCTAACGGGACCGGTACGACTGCACACACCGCCAGCCAACAATGGCCACCGCGGCGCCGACAAAAAACACGTCTTGGCCGGCGGCGCGCCCCCGGCCGACGCGGCGGTCAGCGCCTGCCCCCCCCCTCCCCTCACCCCTCGTCCCTCCGTGCCGCTCCCGTGCGGCCGCGTGCAGCGGCGCATGGTCCCCTCCCCCCAGCCCACCATCATTGGCAGCACTCGGCCCACGGCCACGGACCACATGTGCCCCCACGCCGACATTCGAGCTGACGCGGAAGCAGTAAGTCGGATAAAAAGTCCAGTTCCCGAATGTCCAACCATTGGTCGAGCGCTTCGGCCAAGGAGATACCTGCTATAGTTCAAGGCCGCCCGGTACCGCGGCACTGCAGCACAGCTCACGCACTTGATTTTTACTGTGCCACGACTCGCTATTTCGACAAACCAAGGCCAAATGACCGGTGGGCGGCGTTTCTCTATTGTTTCAATAGCCACCGGCAGGCGAATGTAATCAACAATCACGCCCGGACGAGGTTTTTGCTCCGCCATTCTTCCCTATCGCCACCGGACGGCTCATTGTGCATGGCAGTTCCCGATTGGCGTCAGACCACTGTCCACGGCAGCAGGCCGACGGCGGACAATTACAGCTCGGCAGCGGCGCACAACGGGCGGCGACAGCAAACACCGCCCAGCACCGTCTCGTCCCAGCTGGAAACAAGCTAAACAAATATGCTATGTGCTCCGAGCGGCGCGTGGCCAATGAGACCGGCCGACGGCGGCGGCGAGATCTGTCGCGCGGCCACGAGGCAGCGACAGCAGTCGCCTCTGCGCGGCCAACGTGGGCCGAGACAAAAACAGCCGTGCCGGACGGCCGGCCGGCGCCGCGCGGCTCACGGCAGTGGAATGTCCTGCCGGCTGTCCCCGGCGGAGCCGTGCCGGGGCGACGGCCGGCCATTTTTTGTCCCTGTTGCCGCCCGGCCGACGGGGCCGTGCAGTGGCCGCCGGTGCAGAGGGGCAGGGGCGGCGGCGGCGGCCCGGCACGGCCAGGAGGGAGAGAACCAGCGTGGCGTGGTGTTACGCGGCGCGGCCGGCCGGCCGGCCGAGCCGCCGACGTTGCCGTCCGTTCAAGGTCGAGCAACTCAAAGTTCAACATACTGTGGCGGCCGGCGGGGTCCACCGGCCGGCCTCCGCGATTGACATGGAGCGGGCCGCCGCTGACCGGCACGAACGCGGCGCACCCTGACGCGACGCGGCGCCGCGTTGAACCCTCGTCGCGCCGCGACCGGCGGCAATCTCGAGAGAATCATTATCCCAGAGGCGGTGCGCCATGAGACTGTCGCATGCTCTGCACCGCACCTGACCGCGCGCGGCCCAGACGGCAGGGAATCGCACCGCTGCAGGCTTTCTCGTCAAGCACATGGGAGTGGACATTGCAGTAGAGTTATGAGAGCATACGGCGAGCATTAATCAGCTCCCAATTTCGGGTAATACGACACGTCACGTTCTGCACGCTTAGATGCATCACACGGCAATGCGTACTCATGTGATATACGAGATCAGTTTGTGAAAAATTCAGCGACGCGAAACGCAGCACGAGCAATAAAAACAATCACTCCCTGGAACGAAATCCAACAGCATAAGCTTTTATACCACCATTCTTAACGACGCATCCATCTAAATTTCGCATCACGACGGCTCTGCCAATTTGGCAGCGACCGGCAGATCTGATATTGCGCGTCGTCAAGCGCACAACAAAAAGGCGTCGGTGGGCCGGCGCTGCAGACACGATCGGCTGCGTGGTGCGTTTTTGTGCGACCGTCGCTGGGTGAACGATCACGTGGCGCACAGAGCAGCCCCACCACGGCCGCCGCGCCGTTCTCCGCGGTACGGCGACGACGGAAAAATCGCCGCTCAAAATTGGGAAATGGGCGGTGCGCGCCCGCCGGCCAATACTAACGAGCCCACCATGGCCCGACCCAACAGCACGGCTCGGCACGGCACGGAGAGAGAGAGAGAGAGAGAGCGCAGTGGCCCCGGACATCGGCCCAGCACGGCACGGCCGACGACGTGGCCGAGAGACAGACAGGACACGAGCACAGGGAAAGGAGGTACGGAGCCGACGAGGTGCACATACGATGGTGGAAGACATGGAGAGTATAAAAAATACGGAATGAAAAGAAGAGGAAAATGAGGAGGGTGAACGGGGGGGGAGAGAGAGAGAGAGAGAGAGAGAGAGAGAGAGAGAGAGAGAGAGAGAGAGAGAGAGAGAGAGAGAGAGAGAGAGAGAGAGAGAGAGAGAGAGAGAGAGAGAGACAGAGAGAGACAGAGAGAGAGAGAGAGAGAGAGAGAGAGAGAGAGACAGAGAGAGACAGAGAGAGAGACAGAGAGAGACAGAGACAGAGACAGAGAGAGAGACAGAGAGAGACAGAGACAGAGACAGAGACAGAGAGACAGAGACAGAGACAGAGACAGAGACAGAGACAGAGACAGAGAGAGACAGAGACAGAGACAGAGACAGAGACAGAGACAGAGACAGAGACAGAGAGAGAGAGAGAGAGAGAGAGAGACAGAGACAGAGACAGAGACAGAGAGAGAGAGAGAGAGAGACAGAGAGAGAGACAGAGAGAGAGAAGAGAGAGAGACAGAGAGAGACAGAGAGAGACAGAGACAGAGACAGAGACAGAGACAGAGACAGAGACAGAGACAGAGACAGAGGAGAGAGAGAGGGGGAGAGGGGGAGGGGAGAGGGAGGGAGAGGGAGAGGGAGAGGGAGAGGGAGAGGGAGAGGGAGAGGGAGAGGGAGAGGGAGAGGGAGAGGGAGAGGGAGAGGGAGAGAGACTACGGAGGATCACCGCAACCAGAGATGATAGGCCAGGAGCCAGGAGAGAGGGACGGTCGCGGCGAGCGAACGAGCGGGCGGGGGGCAGTAGCCGACGTCATGGTTGACCTTGCTCGCTGACAAGTCGGCGCGGCAGTTGCGGCGGGCTTTACACGTCGCCGGCATCGCACAGGCGCGCAGCCAAGGCCAACAGCGGCCAAACAGAGGCCGCCCTGCCACTGCCAGCCCCAGCCGGCGGGCGGCGCCGACACCGGCCGCCAGCGGGCGCGCGCGCCGGCAAACAGGCGGCACAGCCGCGTCGGCGAAAACATGCCGCCCGCTGAATGGCAGCGGCGGCGGCGGCGCTGCAGTGCAGCCGGGCGGAGCGCTGGCTGGCCGGCTGGCCGGTCCTGCCTCGCACGCCGGCACCGGCACGGCTGCACACAAACACAGGCGGCGCCGCGCCGCCCCTGCCGTGACGCGACGCGCCGCGCCGTGCCCGTGACCGGTTCGGGCCAGCAGCTGGCTCCACTGCAGACCAGCTGGTTCGCACCGCGAAAATAGCGGCCAATAGCCGACCACCGACACACGATTAATCGGCGGCTATCGCTGCGGCGAGACAACACCGCCGGCAGACGCCGGCCGCTCTTCCTGCCATTACCGGGGGGGGGGGGAACACTTCAGTTGCGAAACACGTGTGGTGTTTAGAGCAGCGGACTCGCCACCTCGCCTGCGTCTTCCCCATTGCCGGCCGCTTTCAGTGTGGCCGTCCCGAGCGGTCGAGTTTTCCACGAGGCACAGCTCGTTCCGCGGCCGCATCGCGCGTGGGCGTCCGACCGTCACATGCCGAGGTTGCGTGGTCAACCTTCCAGCACGCACGCTGCCCATGCCTCGGCCGAGCCGGCGCCACATCGCGCGTGGGCGTCCGACCGTCACATGCCGAGGTTGCGTGGTCAACCTTCCAGCACGCACGCTGCCCGTGCCTCGGCCGAGCCGGCGCCACATCGCGCGCGGGCGTCCGACCGTCACATGCCGAGGGTTGGGGGTCAACTAGAGTGCCGTGCCTCGGCCGAGCCGGCGCCACATCGTGGGCAAATGCCGTCCGCTGACCTTGTTGGCCGGCGCCCCCGCTGGCTGTCTGTGGCACACCACGACGGAGGGCGCAGCGGCGAGGCTGCATCACGGCGGCGTCTGCACCTATCTGGACGCCGTTACGGCGACAGTGACGTGGTGACGCGGTCCCGCTGGCTCGACAAGGCCACGGCCACCTGTCGCGGCGGCGGTCAGGCGACACGCGAGGCCGCGTCGTTAGCGGACGGCGCCTCCCGAACGCCGCGGTCGCGCAGCGTGACTCGCACGTCAGCTAGTTTGGTACTTATTTGGGCTTTGGAGCGCATCGGCTGCCATGGCCGTTAGCCATCCAGCGTCCATTACTCGACCGCTACACAGGCTGTTACTAGTAGAGTTTCGTACCATCCCAGAGCGAATGGTAGCCATGACGGACGCAATACTATCATGTCAGTGAACCCGGCCACTTGCGAGTGTAGATTACTGGGAAGGATGCGCCCAACAGAAAATCGAAGAGCCGACCAGACGCAACGAGAGAGGCATCACCTAGAACTTCTTGAAGCCAAAGCGAGTCTGCACGTCCGAGTATTGGTATCGTCCGTCAGCATACCAGAGACCAGAACATGTCGCAGTCAGTGCGGCAAGACACCTGGGACGGCGCGGCCTACCTTCTTCACGAAGCCGATAGAGCGATACATCCTCTCGCAGTCTTACACCAACGCGATCGCCACGGTCCAAGGAATGGCTTAATTGCTCCGAGCTTGTTGCCATCTAGAGCATCTCAACTCATTTGCCATTTCGCCAGCATAAAATTGCAAATAGCTCGGAGTGGTTTCTGGCCAGGAGCCGTAACGTTCGTGTGTGAGCCTTTGTGGCACGTTTCGCCATCGCATCAGCGAGCTCGCTTCCACCGATTCCCACATGAACCGGTATCCAACACAGGACCACCGCTCTTGAGCGCGCAAACAGCTCGGACGAACACACCGACGCACGGGCCGCAACGGAAACGATCCGCCATGCAGACCGCTCACCAACGCGCGCCAAGCCATGCAGCGCAACCGCACGCAGCGACGGCGGCGGCGGCGGCGGCGGCGGCGACTTCGCACGGCCGCCGTCGGCTGCAGCAGCCGGCGAACGACGCCAGCGACGAAGAGAGCCTCTCCGAGCCAGCCCCAAAACGACGCCAGCGACGAAGAGAGCCGCTCCGAGCCGGCCACAAAACCGGCGGCTTCCTGCGATTAGCCGGATCGGCGTTTTTTTTACGGCGTCCTGGCGGCCGCACGGCGACATCAAAGTGCACGCTCCGCCCATCCGCGTGTGCATCAATTCCGACCGAAATTATGCCCAATAAAACTGACACGGCCGGCGCGCGTGCTCCCCGCGCAACGGCAATGACACCAGCCCACATGGCAGACCTAGGTCATGCAGACGGTGCCGACCAAGAGTAGCGACGTCGCCGCCGATACGCGCAGCGAAAGCTTTCGGCAATCATCCCATGATCATCGAACGAGCCGGCATACATCACCGACATCTGCGGCGGCACTGAGGCGCAGATGTGACCAACATTGACCCGGCAGCGGACGGTATCTCTGCTGAGTCAGACAGCAGGTTGCTCGATATGATAACATTACGGCTTGATAGTTCCCGAAACTGCCGGAGGGCTCAATTTCCGGAGCGCGGCCCGTGCTCCATCGGGAGGCTGAGAATATTGGCAATCATTTCCCACAAATTCATATCCAATCCGACATGACTGGCGCGTCTTCTGAAGACGCACGCAAATGTCACAACGCCGACGCCTGGGAATGGCGAACTCGCCCACAGGTCGGGCCCGACATCAGCACAATACACTTACGGGCTTTAACCCGCCCCGTCTCGGGGGTTGATATGCCCCCCCCCCGTAAGGTTTTCCGCGGATAGTGAAAGAACGGCGGCGCGCGGTAGCGCACCGAAATTTGGCATACCTTTTCTCACATCAATTTGGCATGTTGTGTGAAAATTTTGAGGTCAGGTCACCTAGGGTCAACGAGTTAGTCAAGGTCGAGTAAGGTCACATCCAGGAAAATTCAACCCGTGGTCACGCTTTAACGGATAGATATTTTAATGAAACTTTCAGCGTTTGCTTATCTTTAGGGAGGAAACAAAACCCACCAGAATAATTTTTTGATTGTTTCGTTTTTATCACAAATTGGCTTATGGCTAAAATCGAAGATTCTGGCTAAAGTAAGCATTTTTATGAGAGCAGGTTGACTTCAAACAACGTCTTGCGGTCCGTTATAAAATTAAAAGTACAGAAAATTGAACTGAAATTGTTGAAATTTCAAAAAATTCAATTTTGCTTTTTTTTGGTAGCCATTTTTTGGGGTCCATGGTCGATTTCGCCTTCCTTTTCTGGTTCCATGTTTTTTAATCTCCCCAAAATGAACTCCCCAGAGCTAAAATCGTGAAGTCAGTTGTGAAAACATAGACGTCACTTTTGGGGGGGGACAACGTTTTGGGGGTGGTTCTGGCCCTACACGTCGAGCGCTTTCCGATGAGGCCTCTTTCGTTTTCGTGAGACTATTAGTTTGGAGAATATAGGGGGGTTTCTATCAACCTCCTCGGAGACGGGGTGTGAGGATTTGACCGGAAAGACCGAACATGTTCGGCACAATGTCGGTGCCGGTGGGGGAACGACGTGTGTTTGTGGCAGACTATCACGACACATCGACTGCCGGCTGTTTAAGGCTAGGCCTACGACGTGTTTGTGGCAGACTATCACGACACATCGACTGCCGGCTGTTTAAGGCTAGGCCTATTCAGCCGACCGTCGGCGTGGAAGGTCGCCCACCAGGAGGAATAACACCAAAGCAGTTCGGGCAGTGTGCGCGTGTGTACACCGGCAATGTCTCGGGTCGGAACCAACCACTCAGGACATCGCAACCCAGTGATCGATTATTCGTGAAATAGGGTGGAATATACCACTTCCTGAAGACTGAATCCACATCCTTCGCAAAGAAGTTTCGACATATTACTTCTTGATGCGTGCTTATGAAGTATTCATGCATTGCTTTTAACAGCATCTCGTTCATAAGAATAATGCCTATGCTCACCATAAGGGATTGTGATGCACGATCATCTCGCATGGAAAATCCATATAGAGGGATTACCTTTGTTGTGGTCTGTTATACAACACCAGTTTATAGCATAGGTACTTTTATCATTATTCCGTACATAGGTATTCCTAAATTAGTCGCCTCAAAACAAACGATAAGATAGTCATAAGTAAGCTGTTGGATCAAAATCGAGTTTGTTGGAAGTAAGAAGTATTTCAAATGACAATGAATTCCATGGCAAATTTCGACTTCCTACTGTATTCATTTCGACATATCACACCTAACGAAAAACCATTATCTAAACAATACCGCAACCCATCAGTGCAGCAGGACCTAGCTGACCACTCCGGTAGTAGTGGAATGCTATACCTTTGATATGATTTGATCTCTTATGTCGTGGGCAGTTAAAATTAATTAGTTCGCAATGTCGTGAGCACTCCATATTTTTGAAACAATATGCCTGTTCCGCATAGATTAGTAATTTGTTCTGAAAAAAGAGGGAATTGCAAAACCAACTAGACTGAGCTTTTAAGCTTTTCCTGATTTTCACTCCTGGTGTTCGCTTCTATGTCGCCGTAAGGTATTGCATTATAATTTTAGAAGAGGTTTGGGATTCACAATGAAATCTGAGAAGTGACACCGTCAGGCTGAAGATAAACCTGCATTCTGTCCAAAAGTATATAAATTTCCATCCGTACACGACAGCATTTCAAAACGCTGTTCAAACAACCACCCATTAGACGGCAGACAAGAAGGCAGGTAGCCCAGGTACACGCAATTTCTAGGTCGCTATATCCCAATGCCTGCAATGGTCAGCACTGCTGCACAGCAGGAAGTAGCAATGCCGGTGCAAAACTACCGCTAACCTCCCTCACACCCGGCCCACGGCGCAGCGCTCTCTGCCCACACCTTGATCAGCTGCACGTCTCAAGTTGGAACGGGAAAATTGGGTCTCGCTCTCATGACATTTGCCGAAATTAGCTCGCACTATGCCTGAGCTATACGTTCGCGGAAGGTGAGAGACTTCCGCCTACGAGGACTTCCTCCTCGCAACACGTGCATGGTGGCATTACACTGGCGTTGGACTGTTGATCGCAAGATCGTGGGTTCCAATCTCAAAACCGGCGGGGTTACCGAGTCTACCCGCGCAGCCAATCGGCGTGACATGTTGACGACGCTATATGTTGTAGCAGTTCAATGTGTCGTAAAAGAACCAAAGTTGGTTCTTATTTCACGAGGATAGGGCATGCCGGTCCACAAAGCTATCTTATATCGTACTACTTGACATCACAACAATACAAGAGCTCAGCTCAAAGTCCTTGTAGTGTAAACCGATTGATTTTGGAGACTTGGGTGTCCACATCTGGCGTTCGTAAACTGCACAGTAAACAGACCGGCTCAGCATGCTGTTAAGCACCGCATCGTGTAACGGTAGTGGATAAAGGACAAACAAATGTCCACTGAACATCACAAAGACAATATCGAAGCGGGCACACGCTCACCGACCGGTCCGCGGATTGGAGCGGCCACCATACGAGCGGCTATACAGGGTGAGCCAAGTTAAACCCAGACACACACGTTACGTACACAATAGAACGCCAACAGTGAAATATTATGACTTATTGCAGCGCAGACCGAGGCGGCAGGGACACGAGGCGAACTGGCCGACGGACTCCCAGACGTCACGGCTCACTACGGCGGCCCGCATTCTACACGGCGGCCAACAATAACGTCGGCAGAGCAGGCAGGCATGCAGCCGCTCCGCTTGTCTGCAGAGTGACGCACTCGACACACGCCGGTGGGCGGCAACCAGCGGCCGATGGGACGCACTCGACGCGCCGGTGGGCGGCCACCGGTGGCCGTTGGGACGCACTCGACACGCCGGCGGGCGGCTACCAGCGGCCGTTGGGACGCACTCGACGCGCCGGTGGGCGGCCACCGGTGGCCGTTGGGACGCACTCGACACGCCGGTGGTCGGCAACCAGCGGCCGTTGGCCGGTCGCCGCACGACCGATGACCCAATGTCACGGCCATCGGAAGCCTCTAGGTCACAATTGGAAATATGGCCTTGTCCTGGATGTTTGTCATCCCGCACAATTTCCTCCTGTCCAGGAAATTGTCACTCAGTTTTTTTTCTAAAAAAAAAAATATAACTCAGTTGTTTGAAAATAGTTGCAATCATTGGTCTTCGATAAACATGCCCACAACTGACTGGAAAGTACAAAAAGGAGCTGTTGATGTCAGTAACGGAACGAACACGATCCGCTCGGACCTAGAATGCTCTCAAATTTTTCTCCTCAAATCTGGGATTCCGACAGAGCACGGTTCCGAAAGAACCGTGCTCCAGGCCGAGCGCGAGCACGGTCATGGGCCGATCGCACGCACGCCCCCAGTCAGCGCAATATCGGGCCCGGAGAAAGCCGGACAGTGCGGCCGGCGCCAGGCGAGGGTCGCGCTCCCCGGGGTGGGGGGACAAAGCCGACCCGGCGGCCGGCCGGCCGGACGGGTCGGGCACCACGACCGGCCGTCCCGTCAAGACCCGGCTCGGCCGCCTAATCCCCCCCGAGACGTCACATGCGCGCTGCCCGACACGGACGCCGGCGGGTCGTTCTGGTGAGCACGATGTCGTCCACGAGCTCGGATGTCCGCCCATGGTCGAAGAAAAACCGTCGGTTCTTTTCCGACGCATTCGACTGCTGGGTCACATAGCGGCATCAACCTTTCACGCAGAGTGGCCGCGGGTGGATTCGGAAATCACGCCGCTTTCGGGATCCGAACCCACGATCTTACGATCAAGAGTTGAACGCCGTACCGTCCAAGCTAACATGACCTCCATGGCCCTTGATTGATGGGTAATAAGTAAGACGGATGCGAGCCGCCTATATGACGCGGGTGGGCACCGATTATAAACATTTCCTGGCACAAGAGAGATGGGGGCGTAAATATTCCAGAAATGAGCATGTCCAGTTGGCATCGCATACATTTGACATTGGATGTTGGACCAGGTCCGCCGGACGTCTGTTCACATGTGATGCACATGTGAACACGTTCCATTAATCGGCCCATGACTAATCCGCATGCAAATCACACTGGACGCAGATGCTTTGGGGACAATGCAATCGGGTCTCGGCCAGTGTCCGCTCGTCTGCCGTCCATGTATAGGTCATAGAGAGATTTACAACAGTTAAGTGTTCTTGCGCCACTACACATACGGACAGATATCACAGGTAAAATTCATATCAACACGTTATGCATATCAACTTGCCGCAGGACTGTGAGGAAGCAGCTCCTCGTAAACATATCGCTCATCGTACAGCAGAAATCCTGCTAATTTAGGATATGAAATCAATCTGTCAGTCATAAAGTGTTAAGGCTTAATAAGAGCCACAGGGGCCCATCTGGGTTAAGCCGATCTAGAAAAGGTACTAGAAATGTACATACCCTCACCGCAATCAATCCCTTATCTCAAGCTCCTAGGGAGCTATATATCCCAGCCTATCTAGCACCATTCACTTGCTATTGCATAGCACACTCAACAATTACAAACTCCTCCAATCATACCTATTGTGCTACCATAGCCAATCTCATCAGTATCACATCCCGAAGGAAGGTGCTGAATCCACTGCTCGGTACACCGTACATAAAGTTATAAAGCGTTTAGGCTTAATAAGAGACACACCTAAGTCTCTTTCGTCTTCAATAACATCCAGTTCCCTCCCTCCCATTGTATATCTGAAGGTCTCACCTCCAGACCCCAGATGCATAACCTCACACTTATCACAGTTGAAAGACATCTGCCATTGATCAGCCCACTTTTTTAGGTCCTCCAAGTCTAGGTGAATATTTATAGACTGATCACAACTGTTTGCCACTCCTACCAGCTTGGTGTCATCAGCAAATTTGACATTATTCCTCAGCCCAACCTCAATGTTATTCACAAAGATGATGAGAAGTGGCCCTAGAACAGAACCCTGTGGTACTCTACTCAGAACATCCCTCCAATCAGATCTACATCCATTTAACACTACCCTTTGTTTCTTTCCCTCAACCATGCTTCAATCCAACCTATAACTTTTCCAACAATCCCATGTTGCTGTAGTTGATGAATTAGCCTCCCATGTGGAACTTTATCAAAAGCTTTGCTAAAGTCCAAGTACACAACATCCATCCTGGTTTGATTGTCTACTTCTTTAGTAACATACTCCATGAACTCCAAAAGGTTAGTTAAACAAGACCTTCGAGATAGAAATCCATGTTGAGTATCCCTTAAAAGGTTGTGCCTATCAAGATGAATCTGAACATTCTGTTTAACCAGATTTTCTAGTACCTTGCAAACTATTGAGGTCAAACTGACTGGCCTGTAGTCCCTACACACTTCATACTTCCCTTTTTTGAAAATTGGTACTACATTTCCATTTCTCCAATCTTCAGGCACTTCAGAAAGTTCCATAGACCGTCTTAAGAAGCTTTCTTAGGTTTGATATTCTGCAACTGCTTTTCTACAGCCTCTGTGGTTATTGTAGGATCCTCCAACCTATCACCTCTCATGGCATAAGATTCAGTTGTTTCTATTATACCAGAATTCTCGTTAGTAAAGACTGATGAGAATTGCTTGCTTAGGGATTCCACAATATCACAATCATCAACCACTAATTGCCCCATCTACCTCCAGTGGTCCTACAATACACTTTTTAGCCTTACATTTGAGAAGCTAAAGAATCTCTTAGCATTACCTTGCAAACATTGTGAGGAGTAGGGTGGTTGGAGTGGATTGGGGTAGGCAAGCGATGAAGATGGTTCCATTGTAAGGGACATGATCACAAGTCCAGTTACAAGAGCAACACTGATGATCTGAGATAAAATGCTCTCAGCGAGAAAGGTTTGTGTATCTGGAATGGGATCTCAATCTCCATTGAAAACAGTAAACTTCATGTTACCAATTTATCACCTAGTCCACTCACACACAAAAAAAAACATTTGGCAGTTGTCAGCGACGATGACTGCGTACAGTTTGCAATTACAAATAAATGTATAAATTACATTTTACATAGTTCATATACTAATCAGATTTGTTTACTGAAAAAATATTTGCAAACATCTCAAATTATACGTGTCGGTATCATCAAATCATAATTTTTCCCGAATGACCTTTCAGAGTGATATTTAACACCTCGTTAAATACCTTGATCCACCTAACAATCGAACTGTTATCACTGACTGGGCCATTCATATTTCTGTAACATTCATTCGTGTTATACTAAGCTCGTCTAGCCATGACTGAAACACTCGGGGTGCTGGTAAAACAGTTTGTAGAGCTCAAAAGTAAGTTGGAGGTGCCGGAGCACCAACACTAGATACCAAGCTCCGGTACTACGTAAAAAAGCCTCCAAATATACAGGTAGCTTAATGATCGCCACTGTAGGTGTTCCCGCAACCCTTCCCCATATGGGGGAGAGTTGTACCAACATTAAGAGACGATCGCAACCCTCAACATTTTTCCGGCGACCACGGAAAACCGACTCTCGTCAGCGAGCCGCTGCTTGGGATAGCTTGCGGAGCATTCTGTGCCGATCTCATGGTGCAAACAAATTGTAAGATATGTCAAGGTTACGGATCCATGACGTCATCAGGAGACATGCCCAGCCGTTTTTCGCTTAAATCGCGCATTATCGGCAATTACCCTCGCTTATTACTCCCAAATCATAAATGATGGGTGTGGAAGAGTAATGGACAAATCTGGTAAACTGTATTCAGACGCTGTTGACTTTTCCAACGTCATCCTAGGTCAATGACATAACGCGACGTCGGATGAATTCAGATCATGAGTTATTCTGGACCTAATTTGGGAGCTAAAACTGAACCTGGCGTCTAATTTTACCCCCGGGGTAACATACAAGTGTTTCGGATGCTATTCTGGAAATCTGAAAAAAACGAGGTCATTCCCAGCCAGCCTAGGTGTTCCAGCGCAGTCGTGCCATTTCGGCCCCGCCTCTCCACATTTCCTCACTATTCCAGATAACGGCGCCTCTTTCTTTCTGTATAGTTGCCCCTGATGAAGATACCACGAAGTCGAAGCTGAAGCCGAAGCCAGCAGCGAAGAAATATGATGATGAATTGGAGCTTAGGGGCGCGTCGACTGCCAATGTCATTTTGCGACCTAGACCCCAAAAGACCACAAAGCCGAACCCAACGACGAAAACAAAGTTAGACACCGAAGCCGAAGACGATGCAAAATACGTGGCTTCGCGAAGCAGAACCCGCTTACCTCGAACGAAGGCCAAGACCAATTCTTCAAGGCGAAGGTCAAGGCCAATTATTTTAATCATGTAAAGCTGGAGCTAAATCCGAATATTTCTTGAATTGAGAAGTAATGGTCACATTCGGTCGCTCAAAGAAGTGTCTAACTCAAGTTTTCTACACAATTTTGACTTTGTGCGGGTAAGGTCCATTGATAACTGCGGGGCCGTCCACTAATCATAAGATCCTTCTACAAATGCTGAGGAAATGGGAAGTGGGTGTTGACTGAGGGTGAGTGGTCCAACCGGGGGTGGGTGAACAGTTACTATTCTAGAAGAGATCCTAGAAAGGACATCCCACATAACTATAGCATAAATGTGCAAGGATTCTAGGAAGGATTCGTCCATTAGACACTCACCAACATAATTTCCTCCTCTGATCTCAATTACCATTTAGTTCGAGCGCACACGAAGCCAGACTTACGGCTTCGAAGGTGAACTGAAAATTTAAATATTTAACAAGCCGAAGCCAGCAGCTCAACATGTTTCAGAGCCAAAGTCGAAGCGGAAGCCCACAGCTCAAAATATCACGAAGCATAAACCAGCAGTTTACAACGGCACGAAATCAGAGCAATTGTCGACAAAGCATGGCTTCGCCCTCTCGTCTGGTATACAAATCGGATATTAATCACGAGATGTCGTGAAGTGCAACACGCTGGTTTTCGTTGCATGTCGCAAGCTCACTCAGTTTGGAGATGGCCCGGGCGGGTACGTAACCCCTCTGCACGGGCGAAGATGGCGAAATGCCGTGAACAGGCGAGGATCAGGGAACAAATACACAACCAAGTTTGTTTCCTATTGGAAGCGTATTTATTCGAGCGTTAAAATAGAGGATGGGGGCGGCAGAACACATCCCATAGGATCGTGCAATCGGGACGCGAGTGCCTTATCCATCCGGTCCGGGATGGACGTGACTGTGCGCCGTACCGCTCAATCTGGCCCTCAGGTCACCTCAAGACCGGCAGGGTCACTCTCGACGGCTGACGTGAAAACCTGTTCATTTCTACCCGATTTTAGGGGGCGAGATATTCCACGGCTCAGTGTTGTCGCATGCGATTTAGAACTTCATCTGTATGATACCGCTGGCTGAGTAATCACTATTCACCTTGCAGCGCATTTCGAACAATACAAAATCGCACAGTCAGGTTTCGAGCAGGTCACGCGGAAGGACAGACAGACCAAGCCCCTGGCTGACTTCGCCGATAACGTCAGCAGACGGTGCACTGTTTTGCGCGACTCGTCCAACTGGTAGGACACGGTCGAGCGAGTCATGAACGGTCACCTGTCAGCGCAACGCGCACTTTTTCTTGGCCGGCTTATCCGAACATGTTGCAGACGGCGGTGCCACGACCCGGTAAGCAGACATGGTGTCATGACCGGGTAAGCATACATGGTGCCACGACCGGGTAAGCAGACATGGTGTCACGACCGGGTAAACAAACATGGTGCCATGATCGGGTAAACGGACATGGTGCCACGATCGGGTAAACAGACATGACTGGCGTGATATGATTGGTTGGTTATTTGGGCTTAGGGGCGCATCGACTGCTTCGGTCATACAGCGCCCATGGCGTGATATGATTGACGTGGAATTTTAGGGCACGTGTAAACAGCCGCAATGGAGCTCGCACGTGTCAGCGTGACTGATGCATTAATTCCACCCTGAGCCTGGAGGATTCAGAAGGCAAATGGGCAACTGCGCTTCCCTGCGTCTGTAGCGAGACACTCAAATTTAAAGTATATCGATTTCACCTGTCTTAGAGCAACGGTACACTTACAGAACAAATATTACAGGACCAACTCAGTCAGCATCGAAGGGTTACTGGATAACACAGGGTTCGGACTAAATGCCATACATAGCTTTCAGTTCAGTTACTGGATATCACAGGGTTGAAACTAAATAGCATACGTAGCTTGCAGTTCAGTTACTGGCTATCACAGGGTTGAAACTAAATACCACACGTAGCTTGCAGTTCAGTTGTACCTCGCAAGCATCCTTCGCGTGCTTTTTGCATCCGCCTCTGCATGGAACAACAGTGACCATGCAGCCTCTGGCCGCAGTGCATTGCACGCTGAATGGTGCGCTGGTGAGTAGTGCCGCCCTGATGTCCCTCCCTATGTCCCTCATACGTGCATAGCCAGTTACACACACACGCTCTGGTGCGAGCCGGTTTGGCCGAGGTTCCCCGCCTGCGGTACTGCAGTTAATTAGATCGGGCGAGGGGTGACGGTTATTGGCTTTACGACACGTCGACCGTTGGGTCATACAGCGTCGCCTATCTCTCACGCCGGATTCAGGTTACAGGCTCCAAACTTTCCTGATGAACAGTTGAAATTATTTTTTACTCCTAGATATGGAACGTACTGGTTTCGAGTCATTTGCTTCGGATGAAAATTTTCTTCATTAAAATTCCTTCATCTGCGTAAAACCATAACTTAATCCATGTTTCAGGAGCTCGGAAGGACCCAGTTAGGCTCTGGTTGGTTATTGGTTTTTACGACACGTCGACCGTTGAGTCATATAGCATCGCCAATCTCTCACGCCGATTGGTCGCGGGCGAAGAGTAGCGACAGGTGAGACTCGAACCCACAATCTTTCGATTGTGAGACGAGCATCTTACCCCTAGACCACTCGTCCCCCAGTTAGGCTCTGAATTTATAAAGTCATCAAGCAAAACAAAATCAAAGTGCACAATACGCAACCAGTGCTTTCTGCAGAGTTCACGATAATTACTAGCGAAGGCAGAGCCCGAGCGAGTCTACTCTTGTGCATATGGTTCATCTGAGCTACGATTTCGAAGCCATAACCTTCTAGTTAGAGCGTTTTGTGTTCCAATTCCTTCCAAAGTCAGATGTACTGCAACTTTGATTGTTACCAATTTTCATCCCAATATTTATCTTGAAGTACCCTTAATCCTTAGTACACTTAGTGTGGGCGGTGCCATTAGCCATGATTGTGCATCAAGTGCGTCGTAAACAACCCAATAAACAAACAGGTACCCTTAATCTTTGAGCAGACAAAGAGACACAGGCATTTTCCGCTGTCGGGAAACTTTCGACAGCGTTTCACGTTGCAGTACAACACTTCGAGTTCTGGTTCTCTCATTGAGAACCAGGTCCGCTCTTGCAGTAGTAGCTGCTTAGTAACTTGGGCCGCGTAGCCGGTTGGGCAGTTTTGGATTAATTCACTAGCCCACATAACCCGTCACTTGACTCAGCACTCCGCAGTGCACGTGACTCAGCCGGCACTCGGGCACTCGCGGAACTCAGCTGGAGCCCACTCCTCGTGGATTGCACAGTGTGTGTGTGTGTGTGTGTGCGTGTGCGCGTGCGTGTGTGCGTGCGTGCGTGCGTGCGTGCGTGCGTGCGTGCGTACGTGCGTGCGTGCGTGCGTGCGTGCGTGCGTGCGTGCGTGCGTGCGTGCGTACGTGCGTGCGTGCGTGACAAAGGCTATGGCCGGCCGGCGGACCTACCTCCCGGCAGCACACCGTCCGAGCTGGGCGGTCCGGCCGGCGGCGCCGACGGGCCCGGCCGCTCAGACTCCATCTCGCCGTCGCTGCAGTCGTCGCTGTCGGCGAACTCGTCGGCGCGCTTGTCGGTCGCCACCGGCTCCGGCTTGATGGCGGCGGCCGGCCGCACGCTGAGGTCGAGCTCGAGCGGCGAGTCGGGCCGCGCCGCCGCCGCCGCAGACGCCGGCAGCGGCGTGATGGTGGCCGGTATGCGCGGCAGACTCGGCGACGAGTGGGCCGACGGCGGCCGCTCGGGCTCGGCGCGCTCAGACGGCGCGGCCGGGCTGCTGCCGACGCTGGCCACGCTGCTCTCGTCGACCGACGGCCGCCGCTGCCGCTTGGCCGGCGGCGGCGACACGCGCCCGTTCAACTGCTCGGGCGCGCCGCCGACGGCGCGGCCCAGCCCGATGGGCGTATCGCCGCGCGGCGGCACCGCGTGCGGGCTGGCCGAGCGGCGCGCCACGTGCTGCTGGAACGTCGGCGGCGGCGGCGGCAGCGGCACCATCGGCGGCAGCGGCAGCCGCGCCGTCGGCAGCGCCATCGGCTGCGGCGGCAGCGGAGTCGGCATCGGCATCGAAGGCGGCGGCGGCGGCGACAACGGAGGCGGCTTCCGGCTGCCGCCGTCAGCTAGGCCTTTGATTTTTAGCGATTCGGCGGTCTTGATGAGCGATGCCAGCTGGTCCTGGCACACATTGACCTCACCGATATACATGTAGTCCACCAGTGCACGTAGTTCACTGAAGAGCACATCTTTCAAGATAATGACTGGGTGGTTTTCTTGGTGAGCGGAGAAGATAGCCTGGAAACGAAATAAGTGTTATAAAAAACCAGTTACCATTATATAGGTGTCACTGCAGGCGAACATGGCAAGCTTCCACTAACTGGGTATACATATGCTACGCCGATCGAAATATTAAGGCGAAACACTAATTAGAAATACAAATCTACGGCTTTAATGGCAGAACATGTAATATATACTTGGAATCAAGGTCATACACAAGTGAGTTTAGCTGACGGTCGACCTTTTGCGAGCTCCGTATTTGTGTGCCTTTTTTCCTGCATTTTGACGCATAGAATTTCTGAATTTGAACAGTGATTATTTTAGGCCAGAGGCAGAATAATTCAAATGGAACAGCACCGGGCCATATTTTCCGAGATAAGAATGACGAAACCATGATTTTTCATCCATAAAAATCAGAATCCGATTGATGAAGCTAGCTAAAATTTAAAATCACGAACGTGACATTGGAGCACTGTCAGGACACAAACCATTCGGACATCGCAACCAAAATGTTAAAATTAATAAAAAAAAAGGAAAAAAAAAAAAAAAAAAAAGGAAAAAAGAACTAAAAGAAGGTAACACCAACCAACCACTGGGTGAGGTGTGCAACTCCTAGGCAATACCACTTGTCATTGTATTCATTTACTGCCACATATGCAAAACACCACAAACATCGATCCGCTGAAAACAATACGATTGTTCATTTAGTTCAACACCGCTCGAAACCAACTTCATTATTTCGCAGGCCTTGTATTGAAAATAATTCCAGCACAGGTGCGTTTGAGAAAAAGGAGACTCGGCGATCATTGTTGAAAGCAGACATTCTATGCAAGATGTGAACATATGAGGAATAAAGTTAGCGTATCTAAATAAGCTTACCGAATGGATAAGTCGCAACCTGTTACCATATTTCACCTACGGATTACAATGTAAAATTTGAGTATTTGCGGACGATAACATGTAAATTGATATTATGACACTTGCTACACGTCCCTAAACTAACAAGTGCAAATGTAAAGATGTTCATCGTTAATTTATGTCCCATTGTCAAGCACTCACATTCACCTCGTGGCCAGCGTTGGATTTAAGTTCTTGAATGATGGATTTAGAAAGGACTGGACATTCTGGGTCGGAGAGGATACTTTTATTAACATTCGTTGTTGTTATTGGGGTTTATGGGCGCATCAACTGCATAGGTTATACAGCGCCAATAACATCGTTTTATTAACATTCAAGACTAGGTCATGTTTCTATCTCTGTCCGTGGCTCATGTAAAATTTCACGTAAAATAATCCGAATCACAAACGACATTCCACCTCAAGGAAACACAACACAATTCTCCCCAAAAAAATAAAATAACAAAAGCTCCACTTGTCTACACTCTAAAGAAGCATCAATGACACCCACCAACAGTGGGTGTAGTTTTGATGGTCCATGATAGCCTTCATTACTCAGAAATAGGCGAAGAAATTTACAAGCCTGAAAATTATTTAAGGATATTAAATCACTCATGTTTTATTATAATACTAGAAATTACTCAATGCTACATCACAAATGCTACATCACAAATACTAGAACAACAAAATACCAGGAAATGCTTCAACTTCATCAACAAACATCAATTTAAATAGCAAAAATATTCCGATTGTATTATACTAGTACAAAAACAAATGATTTCTCTTTGGACCACAGTGGATGGTCTAGTTATTCGTTTACAACACATTTCATCCATAAAGACAAAGGTCAACACCAAAGGTGAACTAGACCAATATACCATAACAGACTATTTGGGGGGCTTTGCCTTGATTTGATCTGGAGGAAGAAAAAAAACTAAGATGGGCTATATGGTTTGTGACATCACAGAAACTCTTAACTTCAGTCGATAGTCCATATTTCGAGGCACAGAACAATTGTCGCCAAAAAAGTTACCTTTAGTCAGATTCGAACCAGCAAGTTTTATTCTGAAGGCAGTTAATTAGAACAGTAACCGATGGACCTTAATTGATTAATTTGTCACAGGGTGCAGTCTTGCACAGTTAGAATGAGTCAGCGTTTTGCACACACACAAAAACTGCGCCTGATATCCGAGAGAAGGATGTGATAACCGAGTTCACCATATTCATGACTGCTATAAAATGCTGCTTAATTTGCATGTACCTGGGTCATTGAACCAGGGTCATTGATTACTATGATTCACCCAAATTGTGGCAAAGTTTGTTGGAACAAAAACCTAGATACATTTATTGAGGTTTCTTTGCACTAGTGCTGTGCAATTTTCTTAATTTTAGACAAGACAGAAATCCTCCATTGGGATAGGATTGTAATTCTGGAGGGAGGGGGACACAAAGCATAACAGGAACATCATCTGAAGTCATATATTTTATGCTTAAATTACAACTTCACTGATACACCTTAACTGCATCCTGGAGACAGATGATACATAAAAGTCAGCTAACAATGGCTCCCTTCAGTTTCGGTGCTTAGCACGACCTGCACTGAATCATAATTGCACTATACAATGGCACCAAATCGAAGCTACCAGCATAATTTGATAATTTGATTAGAACAAAAATATCCTGATTTAAACAGATGCACAATAATTCAGCAAACACAGAGATTAACACAGAGTTCGAGTCTCACCTGTCGCTACTCTTCGCCCGCGACCAATCGGCGTGAGAGATTGGCGACGCTATATGACTCAACGGTCGACGTGTCGTAAAACCAATAACCAACCAAGAGATTAACACAGAGCCCCAGTGGCCACTGGCTGGCACTGGATGCATGGTGGCCCAAACACTCACCCTGAAGTACTGGCTGCAGGCAGACAGCACCACCTTGTGCGCGCGCACAGCACGGCCCTCTGCGTACAATGTGACGTCAACCAGGCTCTCGTCTTTGAGCAGCGACTCAAACACGTTGATCAGAGTTGTGTGGTGATGGTTCCAACGCAGACAAAACTGCTGGTCAGCCATGCCGGATCTGAAATGCACACAATATCAGCTACCGCTGGGTTGGTGAACAGCTTGATGCACAGACACATGCAGTATAAACAAAACCACAGCCTGCCAGACATCAGCGTGCGCGCGCGCGCACACACACACAGGCAGTACTTGGTGTTCAACAGGTCATCAGCATATTCTCACATTTAAATTTGCAATGGCATGAAAACAAACGTGAGAGCTACAAGTCATGCATAAATGCCAATATTATAACTGTTCACGCACACAAGATTGCAAGCCAACAATGTACCAGAAAACAGTGGTGCAGCCAGTATTTTCTTAGGGGAGGTGGAAAAATGTGATTAAATAGAGTCTGCTTTTGGTGTGTGGTGGTGGTTGGTTGGTTATTGGTTTTACGACACGTCGACCGTTGAGTCATGTAGCGTCGCCAATCTCTCACGCCGATTGGTCGCGGGCGAAGAGTAGCGACAGGTGAGACTCGAACCCACAACCTTTCGATTGTGAGACGAGCATCTTACCCCTAGACCACTCGTCCCCACTTTTGGTGTGTGAAAGATACTCCACCAGAAACTGGGTTTTAGTGGTGGTAATCTCAAAATTACTTGTTTGATATCCTGTATTTGTTGTTGCTAACAGGGGGGTGGGGGAATGCACCCTTTCAATATGCCTCTGCCAGGAACAGAAAATGGAGGATCTGGACCCGGCAGCAAATTCCAGACAAAGTATAAAGTACCAAGAGGAATCAATTTTCAACATCATATAAAAAGTACCTGGTTTATTCACTGCTCAGACATACTGCATGCTAGTGCCATCATGTAGCACACACATACCACACCAGGACAAATTTAAACATTAAATATGCTAAAGAAAAAACATGAGCTTAAAATATTAAGTGTTCATTGCATGGAATATCACAAAAAGCTAACACTAATGCAAAAAGGTAATGGATGCACACACCCTATCTGCAAAATAAAAACAGTAGAAGGTGAAATGAATACCTACTATTGAGTCATAATTATCAGTGTTAATCCCAATCAGATCATGAAATTATATCAAAGTAACGAGCATTGCCTTCATAGAAATTGCTTATGGTGGACTCATTAGCAACATAACATATCAACTCATATTTAAGCCAGAAAGACTGGTGAACTAGATTTATCATGCATGCCTAATAATGTTAAATGCTATATTATCAGAATATTCAATGGACCCTAAAAGCCCCCCCCCCCATCATGCCACACTTAAACAAAACATAGAATAGATGCATGCTGATTGGTTGGTTATTGGTTTTAAGACACGTCGACCGTTGAGTCATGTAGCGTCGCCAATCTCTCACGCCGATCGGTCGCGGGCGAAGAGTAGCGACAGGTGAGACTCGAACCCACAACCTTTCGATTGTGAGACGAGCATCTTACCCCGAGACCACTCGTCCCCTAGATGCATGCTAAATTAGATGCAAAAATAATGGTGGTGATTATTCAAAAAAACATCAAGAAAAGAACCGACTATAATCAATGAAGGAAAACTCACCAGTATTATGCATTGTCACACAACTGCTATCCCAAGGAAGTGTAAGCCTCATGCATTAATTGCAGCCTAAACCTATAAACCAATGGGTGGTTGTAGTGCAAAAAGGTGGACAAAAATGTGCAGTTTGTATAAGAAATGCTGCTATTGCCTATATGGATTTGAACTGATCTGAAGTACAAACAAAAATTTTACTGATGCAAATCAGGACAAACATTATTCTTCCTTGGGATGGGAACCAAGCTATACTTGAGTTGAATCAGGAAATATTGAGCTAAATCTAATGGTACCAAAACTACTGTACAATCTAGTATTTCACCATGTATTGCAATCTTATTTTTCTTATTGAAGTTGCAAAATATTATCAGTATACAGCTACTGGATTCGGTGTTAAAATAATGGTTTTTCATTAGGTGTGAGACGTCGAAACAAGTACAGTAGGCTGTTGAAATTTGCAATGGGAATGATGTCCCTCAACATAATTGGTAGGTTCTTCAATTTATTTTACCACATTTACATTAGATTAAACTAGGTTAACTGATAGGTTCATCAATTCAACTTCAACACAATTTTGATCCAACAGCAAACTCATATATGCACTTTTTCCTTTGTTCTGAGATACCTAATTTTGGGATAACTATTTTAGCAATGATACAAAATACCTATCCTTATCAGCTGATATTGTATACCAGACATCATAGGTAATCCCAGATTTGTGCTAAGAGATGGTTGTGCATCACAATTGCCAATGGCAAGCATGAGCATGATACCTATCAGCAAGATACTGTTAGAAATTAGATATGAAGACTTCATAACAACTCATCACTAAGCATGGTGTTGATACTCCATTGGGAGGGATGTCAATTCAGTGTTCAGATAGTGGTATGTACCACCATATTTAATGAATAATTTATCACAGGCTACATTACAGGTTTAATTGAAGCTTCAAGTCTGACTCAGTACATTAATCATAAGCATCTAACATCCATGTGTGAGTGCAATTTTACATTGCATATGACAATGCTCACTGAAAATCATTTGTCCACCATGCATTTCAGCAATGTGAAACTATTCCACCTAAAGTTGAGAAAAAAAACATCTACAAACAACAGCAGCTTAGGAATGCCAAAAGGAGTGTGCTGAGAACCTGACACATCACAATGTCACTACATGAAGGAATTGCTTGCAGAAAGGGGAAGTACACAAGCACCTTGGGACTATTATCATGCTCAGCTTCACATTTCACAAAACTTATCTTAGACATCAAGGAAATTCAATATTTGGTATCCACAACCTACTATTTGATATTTTGGGCCTACCCACATAATTTGTGGTTAGCTGACTTGATTGGTGTAATCTCTACACCACTTGAAAATATCTCTATATTCCTCAAGCATCCATATGTAAAAACTGGTAGCATTTCTGCATAGCCAAATAAGGTACCCGAGGCCTCAGAACACATAATGGAAGTCAGGGATTAATGGATATGATCTGAAGAAAAAAATTGTTGCATCTACCAGTGTACATACTTAGTTTTGCTGGACATATGGAAGCTTAGTAGGCCATACATTTGAATCAATATTTGGTCAAGTTCATCATGATACAACATTTCTCACATTACAACACATCAGGTGGATCTTTGGTGTTCATGATTTGAGCATATCCAATAAACTCAGGAGCGTCCTGTGTCTCCAGCACTGCAACAACTCTTCCATACATCATTAATATTTGAAGGTTGGTTGGTTGGTTGGTTATTTGGGCTTAGCGGCACATCGACTGCTTCGGTCATACAGTGCCCATATTTGAAGGCCTTACTTCAATCTAACATGGGCAGGCTACAGCAGCCTGCAAATAATTTTGCCACAAAATAGAGGGTGGACGACACACCACAGCAATCTGATCAATTCAGCTCACCAGTGGTAGGGTCCTTGATGAACTAAAGAGCGTGAACATGATAGATGCTAAATATTGCACTACACCAACACATTGCTCCTTTTTCAAAATAGCACACGTCAGCAAGCTTACATTTGGCACATTTCACACCACTACTGCCACTGATTGGCAATGCAATGCTGATCAGTGGTCCAGCACACCACCATTTTATTTCAGCCAAAATCATTAAAAAAAAACATTTACTGCATTCTGAAAGGCATGTCCTCTCAAAATATCAGAGTAGAAAACAGCTATATGATCAACATGGTCGATGCATCCCCCCCCCCCCAGAGTAGAAAAGAACCAATGACACTGTTTTGGAACAAAATCATTCTGCAAATCAGTGCCCTGAAATTATGACATTTGAATGGAGACCTACACTTATTGACATTGACATTATGTGCCATTGTCACTTTTTGCCACAGGCTATGAGTGAGATTTCTGTCTTTAAAAGCATACATGGCTTCTCAGTGATAAATTATTCGTGGAATAGGGTGGAATATACCACTTTATAAGCAATGAATCGACATCCCTCCCAACAAAGTATCCACATCATGCTTTGTGATGAGTCTTCATGTAGTATTCATGTATAATTTCTAACAATATCTTGTTGATAAGCATCATGTTTATATTCTTAATTGCAGATTGTGATGCAAGAACATCTCTGAACACAACTCCAGGTAAAAGATTACCTATGATGTGGTCTACTATACAATATCAGTTGATAAGGATAGGTATTTTGAATCGTTATCACTGAAATAGTTCTCCAAATCAGGTATATCAAATGAAAGGAAAAAGATGCACATATGAGTACACTGGTGGATCAAAATTGTGTTTGAAGAACTTCTTGCCATGTTGAGTGCCATGATTTCCATGGAAAATTTTGACATCCTTATGTACTCGTTTCGACATCTCGCACCTAACGAAAAACCATTACTTTAACTCTGTGGCTTCTGACAGCAGCACTGCTGACTGGTAAAAGTAGAAGATCTCAGGACCAGGGTGGGAATTAAGGCACTTCTTAAGTGTTCCTGCCACCCATATAGTGGGAAAGGTTGACAGTTTTAAGAGACGTCCTCCAGAGTCCACCGATCAGAATTGGCTGCGTTAGCATTTTATGTTCCGAAATCTGTGTCAACCAATCAATGCCAGGTAGTTTTTACATGATGTCATAACCATAAGCAACTTTGAACACATGGTTAACAGTGTCAAACTGCAAAAACAAGACCTTGACTGATCCTTTGCTTTGATCACATCCAACTGTGGCAGTGTGAGGCAGCGGAGTTGCCTTCATATTACGTCGGAAATTGGCTGCGTAGGTGGGTATGCGCTCTGAGCTAAGGGTGAAGTGTGAAGTATTTTTGTTTGTTTTTTTATATGGCTAGCCTTGTACAGAGACCAACAGTGAAAGGAAAGCACATTGCTCCTGTGAGTTATGAGAGACAAAACAGTGCTGATTATTACGAGTCACTGCTGGGCAGTGCCATCCATTGTTCACTTCTTTGTTCCTATGTTTTGACAATTGATTTGACCAAAAATGAGAATGCATAATACATATGCATATTATGTAGGTACTGATTACATAGTTTTTCCAGTTGGTTACTGGTAAACAGATTCCATGCATACAAAAATAATGTCCATGAAAATGTACCCCCGGAAGAAGTCGGTATGCACTCCGACTCCCAACCCGGAAAGTAAGTTTCCCACTCTGCTCAGGACACTGCTGCAGATAACGGAGCTTTGTAGGGGTGGGAATGGCCTAGGGTTGTGGTTAGGGTGTTGCACTCTGGGTACCAAAGGTCCTGAGTGCGACACTCACACCACTCATGACATTTCCCAATCCCACAGCCCACCAGCAAGTGTGGGTGGTGCCATTAGCAGTGATCATGCATAGTGCATCAAGAAATTCCCAATAAACAACAGAGCTTTGTATTGCTCAACAGATGGGAATATTAGGATCAAAATTATAAACTTAGTAGCTTCCAAATATCAAATACAGTCTTCATTTGCACCAATCATTAAAAACAGCATACCAATAGAATGTTCATACCTAGAAAATAACACTATAAGGCAAATGACAGTGTTGTCCAATCACTCACAACATATCTGAATTTCATATTTACAAAGTGCTGTACAACTAAGAAAAGCCTTCAATACATGCTCTCGGGACACTGGTTCAGTGTCCAGAGTGCAACCAAGAAGGGTCCTTGTGGCTCATAGTTGCACTAATCTTTTATGCCTTTGTCTAAATCCTGTTAGAGTAAACTAAGTAAGTATTTTGTCCATCAATGAGACTGGATATGGTGTGGTCTTGATGTGGGCTTTCTTTACATTTCGGCCGACACATACTGCCAAGGTTAGTGATTTGTAAAGAGGTATAGTGACATCACAGGAGTCAGGGAAGTGACGTCACAGGAGTTGGGTCTCGATGTGTTAGGTTAGGTTAGGTTGGGTTGGGTTAGGTTAATTTAGGTTAGGCTAGGTTATGTTAGTGCCCATCATCGACACCCGACTCCTGTGACGTCACTTCCCTGACTCCTGTGATGTCACTGTACACCTCTTTACAAATCACTAACCTTGGCAGTATATGTCGGCCGAAAGCTAAAGATTACCCTTGATGTGACCTCAAACTCTGAATATCTATGTAAACAATAATTTAAAGAACACCTAAGAAAGTGGTTGTTGTTGTTGTTATTTGGGTTTAAAGGGCGCATCAACTGCAATGGTCATATAGCACCCACCTAAGAAAGTGGTGATCAGCAAATATCTGCATGCTCACACCATACACATCACCACGGCAAAGGACGAGAAACATCCTCAAACTTCACGAAACCATCCAATTCTCCAGGCCAAAATTCACAGCAACGACCACGTTCATAACACACTCATGCAACCCACACTTCATGAATACATTTTTCCTCATGCAGGCATAGGTTGCTATTAATCAAAGTTTACTGTGAAAACAATGCTTGTGGAAAATATGCCCATGAAGTGATTGAAAATTCAAGATTGCGATATTACATGCTACACAATTTTACAATTCCTACCCAGAGCAGGATAATAAGTGGGGTAAGAGGTAGGCTGCGTTGGTGCCCCAACAACGCATTGACCAGCTCAACTTACCTGTTAAATTCAGATGGCATAGGTTGCAATAAACAACAGATTTCCCACAACAAAGTGGGACAGAATCCTTATCCTACAGAACACAAATGGACTTAAGCATAAACCTACCTAGCTACAGTACGTGCGAAGGATCATGTTTACGAACATGCCGTTCCGCCATTTTGAAACGTAGACAAAAACGACTCGACCCAGCATAGGATTTGCAGCTTAAAACTAACTCCCACAAAAAAGCTCCCGGCTAGAAATGATGTCCATCACCAGGCACGACACAACGCGCATGTACATGTAAACGTTCTCAGAATCTTACCTCCTCGGGGCCGGACTTCATGCAGTTGCAATTCAACGCATCTTCCCGTTGATTTCTTCGGTGCAATGGACCTTTCATCAATGCGCCCACTGGTTTCTGATTGGCTGTCGTTGCAGGCAAGCAGAAAAGGCGATGGTCAGGCTCTCCTCAAGGACAAAAGGTTTCTAGCGCAGGGAATACCCAGACGTCGTATTCGGCCACTAGGTACCTTCGCCTTTTCAGAGACGTCTGCAATAAAGCAGAAGAAATTTAGAAGGAGGTGGAGCAAAATCGAAGGGATAGATGGAAACGAGTCGTATTTTAATAAAATATTCCGCCATATTAATGTTGTCAGCTCAATTGCCCAATGTTTGCACCATATAATCCTGTTATTCGTTCATTCGCAGTCATGCGCTGAAGACAAAATCAAGGAGGAAGTTAAAAATAAAAAGGTGTCCATGCAATGTGGGAATTGCTCAAAAGCTGTGAAGAGAGAAGACAGCGGACGACCGCCGCGGGAGGAGGAGCAGGGAAGGGGAGCGGCTGCGAACGAGCAGCCTGTGTAAAATGAAGACGTGAATCGCTGCCTGAGGATTGAATCAAGATAAAAGGACCTGAAATAGCGGTGCAACTTCACGTTATCAAGTAAGTGATGTGTGTTTGCTTCCTCCTCTGACCTTGCAAAGATGTTGCAAAGGCGTTCATGACGCAAATTTCAGTAGGTGAGACAAGTGTTCATGGCAAGGTATTGTAACCAATACCAAATCACTGCACTAGGCCCATGAACAACACTGTTAATGTACAATGATTTTAGAGGCATGTCGCATTGGATACATTGTTGTATTATTTTATGTAGTTCAGATACCTTCTCAGTTTCTGTATAGGCAGCATGTGCACTCCAGAACCGAAAAGTTAAAGTTGCTTATAGCTACTGCACCTACAAGATAGGTCAATTGAAAGTGATTAAAAAATGAGTCAACCCTGATCCTTTGATATGGTATGTACTTCAGGTTTTTGTTCCAATAGTACCAACATCTTCCTCAACATTGTTTACCATGAGTGCATGCATTGTTTCTATTCTGATTCCTCAACAACAGTTAAGGAGATAAATAAAATTTCCATTACAGATGCTCCATGTAATTATGTTGCCTTTATAGTTAAGCAATTCCTGTCCCATGAGGTTAAATTACATGGTTGGGAATTATGGATGAAAGGGCAATATTAATCAGGCAAGAGGAGCCTTAGAAATGGTCATTGGGCATAGCTGCATTGTGTCAATTATTTCTAGACAGTGTTGTAGAGGTTATTGTTCAGGTTTCTGAAGAATTGGAGTCAGGCCACTACTGGTGAAATGCTCATGGTATGTTTGTATGCCCATGGTAACTGTAGTTCCTCATTCCTGGAACACAGAAAGAATTAACACATTTTGGAAATATTTATTGGCATGTTGGCAGCAGTGCTATTGCATTAACAGATGGTCATGACTCATGGAGCCATGTGCAGAAAACATTAAATATTTCTTGGGTGTTCTAGATTGACTTTTCTGTCTGATCATTGCCAATTGGCACTGTTTGCTTATTTTATGTAATTTACCAATGAGTGATAAGTAAAATCACTGTAGGTAGTTGCATGACATATACTATTCATTTCTTTTCAATACTTTTGGATCAAGGTCATTTCTTCTGACATGATAGCTATATTGATCTCTTTACTGCCAGCTGCATATGTTGGTGTTCATTGTGACATGATTTGCTTCTATCAAAGCAGTGTCAGTTGTGCAGCATGAATCATGAGAATAAACTAATGAAATACCATGAGACTACCATGAAGTTGGAAACTGTATTTTTAAAAGATGGTTGGGGATGGAGAATAATCCCAACAATAGTTGGAGTATTGTATTATTTGAAGATTCTACTCCTTGAAGGTTCCATGTCTTCAGTCTTGACTTTTTCCTGATCATGTAAATATGTTTAGTCAAGATTGGCCTTGCTACTGGCATTTAGTGGTAGGTCCGTGTGGTATCACTGTTTTCTCTTCTCAGAAATGGAGGAAGATCAACACTTCTGCCTGAAATGGAACAACTACCAGTCCAACATGACTTCTGTTTTTGACCAACTGCGAGAAAATGAAGCATTTGTTGATGTCACATTGGCCTGTGAAGGGTCACAACTCAAGGCACATAAGGTGAGTCATTCAACTCCTCTCATGCCACTTGCCATTGTGGTGCTAGACATTGTCTTCAGATATTCCACTCTTCCTTTAGTTCACTTTTTGAATGGGGACAAATCCTGGTGGAATTAATGCCATTTATCAAATTGATTAGACCGAATTGATGTAATACCTTATTTTTGGGGTGACTAATTTATCACTCCTTCATTGTCAAGTTCAAATGGTGCAAGCAAGGAAATTCATTTATTACCTGAAACATGCACTCATGCAGTCATGATCCCACAGCTAATTAGTTCATGAATGTATGAGCAGGATGCACTGGTTGTATGGCTTGTATGGTTGTATGGTTGTGTAATGGCTTGAAATATTGCCACAGTATATTTTCTTATGCTGCCATGTGTAATGCATGTTGTTGCTTTATGTGCAGCATGTGTCATTGCTATGTAACCTTTAACAGTTCTGCCCATAACATGATACCTTTCATCTTTGTTTTACATTCCTCTAATTGATAATTATGGTTTTATTATAACTAGTTGGTGCATTGGATATGCCATGCCTCAATAAGATGAAATATATGTTGAGCTGTGACTTGCATATTTTACTTGCATATTTGTGTCTAGCAAATCATGAGCTCATATGATTACTATCCTGAAAATCTGTGCACACTAGGGAATTATTTTTTTGGGGGGTGAGGGGCTGCTCATTGATAGACGTAACTTGGCAGAGGGAATGCTTTGCTCTGATTTAGTCATAAAGTCATAGTTCCAGACTTAATAAGAGCCACAAGGGCCCATCCAGGTTAAGTCTGTAAACGGAAGGCACCATTAACCTGTACAAAAATACATTATCACCCCACCAACACCACATCTCAAATTCCAGAGAAACCTTCCACCATCATCCCACATGCCCATCAAAGCTTATATACCTTACCTATCCAGCCCTATTCACTCAATCCTGCATAACACTCTCTTGGGTCCAGTGCTGTTCCAATAATTTTCAAACTCCATCCATGCCTGCTTAAAGGGGTGTGTACCTACTTATCATATCACCTCATCCACCACTAATTAGTACTCAAAACATGATTTTCCAGCTTGAAAAATATTGTCCACCCTATTTTTAAGTACATTGCATGTGGGAGTCCACACAACATTGGCAGGCAGCCTATTACATTGATGAACAGCCCTTTGACTGGAGACCTGCTGTCGCTTAACTGTCCTGCACCTTGATTTGTCTAACCTGATTTGATGACCCCTACGTGATATTCTCTAAATAGAAGGGCATCATTCAGATTGACCTGATCTAGCCCTTTAACAATTGTTTACATTTCAATCATATCACCCCTCAATCTCCTATACTTGAGTGAGTACATATCTAATGTCATAAGCCTTTCTCCACATTTTAAGTTACCTAGTCCACTGATGAGTCTAGTGGCTTTGCACTGCACTTTTTATAGCATATCTATGTCTCTTCTTAGTAAGGGCTCCATGCCCATACATAATATTCCAAGTGAGGCAGCAGATAGGCTGAGTACAGTTTTTTTGCATGACATCCTTGCTCTTATAACTCATATCCTTGCTCTATAACTATCTCTCCTATTAATGAATCACAGCATACTGATTGTCTTGTTCCTAGTTGAGATACATTGTTTTTCTGCTTTAAGATGATTTGAAACACACCTAAGTCTTTTCTCTTCAATATCATCCAATTCCTTACCTCCCCTTGTATATATGGAAGTGTCGCCTCCAGACTCCAGATGACTTAGAGACCATACACTTTTCAAAGTTGAAAGGCATCTGCCACGGATCAGCTAACTTTTTAGGTCCTCCAAGTGTAATCGAATATTACTAGATTGATCACTACTGTTAGCTTTGAAGAGGAGCTTTTTAAGGTGTGATACTTACTGTGATATTTTGCAGTAGGATCAAGTTATTTTCCAGGCTGTAAAATTACCTAGTCATATGCAAAAGTAATGCACCTGTTGTATGCCACATATAACACTGTTGTCCTCATTGGTCCCATAACATCTAAGAACTTCATGTCTGCTTCATATACCTCATTGACTAGGTCGTTGGAGCCTTGAGTTTTTTCCTTCACATTAGGCATGAAATCAGATTGGCTTTGTTCGTTGAAATCAGCAAACATGCCCAGGCTGACGGTATTGGAATGGTTGCTGATGCGATGGCGAATGAGGCGATTATTCGGGTTGATGGAGAATGCTGTTACATCCAGTTTTCCAATGTCTATGTAATTCGCATTGCACCTCGACATTTTTGGGGCCCGTTTCCCCGTTCTTTTATGGCGGTGTACTCGGTAGATTTTGGTAAGCCGGAGTTTTGACGGGAGGCTGTGGTCCGCCGCACCAGAGGCGGCTACGCTACCGGTGCTACGTGTATCTCTGCGCCGTGTTGTTGGCACGGCCGATCTGCGACGAACAGCGCCGCCGCTGGCCGGACCATGTTCGGACGAGGCCGGACCGATGGTCGGACGTGACAGGGGGCCAGTTTGCGCCCGGCCTGTCGTGTGTGTCGTGCAGGTGTGCGCGGCCGCCGCGACACACGTCCGTCTGTTGCCAGGCACTGGCCGGGTTCGGCCATGGGACAGGATGCGGGCCGGCCGGCCGGTCGGTCGCGCTGGTCCAGAGCGCGGCGGCGGCGATTTGCATGCTGCGAAACTGTGGGCGCCGGTGGCGGACGGACGGCGGGCGACCTTGGCATCTGCGTCGATTCGCGTCGGTTTGAAGCGCAGCGCGCGACGCAGCCGAAGGTCGCCGTCGCCGTGCGTTGGCCGTGCGGCGGTGGCCGCGGTGTCGGTGCGGCGCGACGGCCTACCGCCAGGCGCGCGCCGCTTCTCGTCGCGTCTGCGGCCGCCGCGCGTGTCCGGGTCGAATCCGGTTTTCTTCCGTGCGCCAGAGGCGGCGCCATGCACTGACTGGCCCGCCCGGCCGGCCGCGGTGCGTGTCGACACATTCGGGTCGTCGCGTCGGCAGCACGCGGCTGACCCCATTTCTTCGCGTGGCGCGACCTTGGCCGAGCGCCGCGCCGCGCCGCCACCCCGGCCGTCTGTCTGTGTGCACCGTTGTGCCGTGCACACCGTGCAGGGAACAGTGCAGACTGCCGAAAGCACCGGCCGCAGGGAGGTGTAGGGGGGGGGATGGGCGATTGGCGGTCGGGCGCCGATCTGACGGCTGCCGGCCGCGGCGGATGATCAGCCGGCCGGCGCTGCGCCCATTCGTGGATGGGCGCGTGCGGCCTCACCTGACGTGCGGACCGGACCGCGCGACTGTGAAGGTCCGCCGTCAGTCAGAATACAGCGGAGCAGCGGGCGGGCCGTGCACCACATCCTCCGGACGTCGGATGCCGATGGTCCGCCGACCTTGGCCGGCCACGCCCTCGAACGCGCCGTCTTGCTCTCGCACGGGCGGGGCAGTGGGAAGCGGAGGCAGCGGAGGCCGCCACGGTGCGGAGAGCAGGCGCCGGCACAGCGTAGGACGGGCAATGGACGTACAAGACGACGGGACGGGGGGGGGGGCAAGTCTGCACCGGCCGGTCACAGAGACTCGCCATGACCCGGGATCCACGAGCCGTTCTCCGCTACCCACATGTGTTGACGCAGTGCCGCCGACAACGCCCCATTCCCGTAAAAATGCAGTGGGCGGCACAAATTGCACTTGGCTATGCTTTCAGTCGATGTCTCCTTATCCATCCCTGACTGTTTAGAAAATACCAAATTCGTCTGGTGTGTTTCGTGTTTGAGAAACCCTGGTCTAGAGGATCATGCAGTTCAGCAGATGCTGCAGCGTCCTGCCAATGTATGGCGGCAACAGGTGCTGCAGCGTCTCTTCAGTGTATAGCGGCAACAGACCCTGCAGCATCTCTCCAATGTACGGCGGCAGCATGGTGGCTCAGGTCTCACCAATGCATGGCAGCAGCAGTCGGCACAGCGTCTTGTCGATGTACGGCGGCAGCAGCCTCTTGTTCGATCCTGGGTCGTGTCGCCAGTGTGCGCCAGCGGATGGGTGTTCCTGGCGCTGCCGGCCGTGCTAGGAGTGGGAACGTGAAGCCGATCGTCGACTGCGCGGCCGTGCAGACCCGATGGCGGCGGCGGACGCCATGTCGAGCCGTCCAACTGCTGGCGGCAGGCGGGACGGCAGCGGGCAGCTGGTGCCGCTGCCGCTGCCGCTGCCGCCCCGCCCCTGATGCCAACACGGCGGGTGTCTGCCGGCCCGTCTGGCGACGTTTGTCGGTGCCGCCGTGTCCTTGTCACCAAAGCAGAGCCTTAACACGCGCACTGGAGGGGGGGGGGGCGAAATCCGCCCACCCCTCCGGTTTTTCGTACATAACTGCATATTTGACCGGTAGATATACGCGAGTTTCTGCGTACCTGCTTAGAAATGACCGGCGCGTCGTTTAAAGCAGGAAAAATGGAAATCGGTCGTAAATTGTTCCAGTTAGGGGCCGTTAAAGTAAAAAAATTCCTAGCGCCAGACCACAAAAATCGGCGCTGATGCGCTTCCCGTATATTCGCAAAAGGGAAGTGTTCTTCGCAACACTAGCGACTTGTTTGATGTATATTGATAAGCTATATAGTTTCAAGGTCATGTTAGGTCACCGGGGTCAAGTCAGGTCAAGTTCATGACAGGTTAATGGAACCAAGCTTGATCAAGTGGAATGTTGTCATAAATGCACTACTGTTTGTCATTTGTACTGTTTGTCATTGCGTTTCCATACTTTATTCATGTACTTCACTCCTTTCTTCGCGAAGCCGATTGCGCCGAGCTGCCCGACGGAGCAGTCGGGCGGTCGGCCCGGTTCCGGTAACTGGAACAGGTAACTGACCTGATAAAGTGCTGCTATGTAGGTGAGCTAGGTCAAATGTCGAGCCTGGCAGCTGTATTGCATCATTAGTAATGTCCGAAACATCATTGATGCCCATTTTGGAGCATTTCAACACAATCACAGCGATCCATAACAATGACAAGCCAAGCCACGCGAAACAAGAAAAATTTGACAAATGTGACCTCATTTGACCTTGAAGATATTGACCCAAGGTCATGAAATTTCCACACGATAGAGTTCATTACCGTACCCATCCACCGTGCGAATTTCGTTCCTCCAGCCGAAATCTTAGGGGGGGGGGGCGGAATCCCCCCCTTCCAGTGCGCGTAATTTTCAGAGGCCCTCCAGGGCGCGTGTTAACCCGCGCCGTCTCAGGGTGGGGGCTTTTGACACCCTTTTCCCTGATGTTTTCTGCGGATAGCAAAAAAAAGAAGAAGAGAAAGCGGTGCGCTGTATCGCAACGAAATTTGGCATACCTTTTCCCACATCAATTTGACACATTGTGTGAATATTCTGGGGTTAGATCATTCATGGTCACCGAGTTAGTTATGGTCAAGTGAGGTGACCTCCAACAAAAGTTCAATCAGCCATCACGCTTCAACGGGTAAAGATATTTGAATGAAACTCAGCGTTTGCGTATCTTTAGGAACGCAACAAAATGCACAAGATGAAATTGGAATTTTTGTGTTTTTCATGACTTTTATGTCGCATATTTGCCTATTAGGGCTAAACTCGAAGATTTGTGCTAATATGAGCAATTTGTATGAGCCTAAGTTGAAGTAAAACAACATTTATATGTGTGTTCTATCCATTAGAAAAGAAAAATTCGAAGGCTCAAAGTTTGGCTAACTTCAAAAATGTGTAGGCGAACATTTTGTGGCCACGATCCATTTTGCCTTCCTTTGCTGATTCCAAATATGTTGGGTTTTTTAAATCGTCCCCAAAATGAACTCCCCAGAGCCCAAAGCATGACGTCAATCGTGACTGCATAAACCACCCTAGTGACGTCACTTTTGAGGGGAGACAATTTTGTGATTTCTAGCCCTACTCGTCGAGTGCTTTCGGATGACTCCTCTCGTTTTCGTGCGACGGTTAGTTTGGAGATTAGAGGGGGTATGTAATGACTCCCTCCCCCTCCCCCTCCCCCGACACGGGATTGTGATGATCTGACCTGAATGACTGGGAGGGTTGATGTGCCGTTGTGCTCTCGATGCTCCAATCGGCAGGGTGGATATCAAGCCTAAGGTTTGGTTTGTTATGGCTGTTATGCTTGATGGCTTCAATATAAGGTTGTGGGTGCTTAGATGCTTCAATTATGAGTCGGATCGCGAATAGTCAATTGTCCTGGAACTGCCTTTTGGCAATGGTGGGTTGTCTGTCGAGGTGCGTAGCAACCACAGGGTTTCAGTATAGATCCTTCCATGTACAAACTGTTTGCATCAGTCTATGAAAACGACATGAGTCGAAAGTAAATGCTTGTCAGTGCGAGGGTGTGATATAATCCAAACCATTCATAAACACAGGAAGGAATATTTGATTACTTTGAATGACGGATTATTGTCGTCAATGGAGGTAGTACGACCTGCACCAACCAGCTGCTAATAAGCGAGCTACCACCGGTTTTCCAGGTACATCATCAATATTATACCATTCATCACCTCATTTCAAAGCAGCATTGACATGTGATTAATCCGGCCTGTACTGAGCTTTTATTACGTGCTTCAAGGGAGATTGTCGGTACATGATTGACGTGGGCAACTTTGGGTCTGAGCTAAGACTAGGCCAGCCGCCGCCGGTGTCCGGCTTCTGGCAAGCGTAATGGTGTAACGCCAACGTGATCTGCGATTATTGACCATACAGGGAATGGTACTCCATCGGGTGGGATGTCCATAGCTGTCCACAGTCCATGGGATGCCCCTTAGCTGTCCACAACTCCTACCTGGTTCACGGTTCGGTCCGCCGTCGGGTGGGATGTCCATAGCTGTCCACAGTCCATGGGATGCCCCTTAGCTGTCCACAACTCCTACCTGGTTCACGGTTCGGTCCGCCGTCGGGTGGGATGTCCATAGCTGTCCACAGTCCATGGGATGCCCCTTAGCTGTCCACAACTCCTACCTGGTTCACGGTTCGGTCCGCCGTCGGGTGGAGTGTCCATGGCACCGTGGCCGGCTATTGTTTCTGACCTGCGCATGGTCCCCTCCCAGTCTATGTTACCCCGCCTGTCTATGCTCGCTGACCCGTCCATGTTCCGTCACCCCAGCCCAGGGGGGTCGCGGTTTGGAGACGGCCGCCGGCCGTGGCTCTCGTCCAGGAACGCCATGTAGTCGGGTGTCCACGGTCCGGGACCCGCTACCGGTGGGGGGTGGGGGTGGGTGGGGGCTACCTCCGGGTGCGCTATCCATGGTCCGCGGCCTGCAGAGGGGCCGTGCGAGGGAGGACCGTCGCCCGCTCGGCCCGCCCGTAGCCGGAGTCGGGCTGCAGATGGTGCAACGGGCGCCCGAGTGTCATGACACGTTAATGGGGGGGGGCGGCGGACTGCGGCCGACCCACCCACTTCTGGCGCGGCCGGAGATCGAGCCGGAGCTGGCTGCTCGGGAGCCGTTGCAATTCAAGCGGCGCGTCGCGTCGCGCGGCGGAGGGCGGCTGTCTGCGTGTACCATGAACGATCGGTCTCGCCGTGAACTGTCTCGTGAGCGCGCGAGTGGCGCGCGTGTAAACAGTTTCGGTCTGTTTGGCGGATTTGCGGCGGTGGGTCGGCGGCCCGGACGACAAGTATCATGCGCTGCGAACGGGCCGGCCGGCCGCACCGTCATCTTCTTGGCATGCAAAAACACGCCGTCCGCGGCCTGCTGCAGCCCCGGACAGGCTGCAAACACAATGCGGGCGCGTCCAGTGCACTGGCGTGCGATCCAACTCCGCCACGCTATCGCAGATGATGCGATGTGCAACGCCGTGTGGACTCGGTTACTACGGCGCGTGCCCGTCGGACGATATCCGGTCACTGGGCGGGTGGACTGCTGTAGGTTTGGCACGCTGGCACGCCTGGTTGGCACGCCTGGTCGGCACTGATGAGCCACTGTCGTCATATTCGAGCTGTTTGCTCTCGCGCCAGACAGGTCTCCGCTTCTCTGTTTATGTTTTATTCTTGTTGGGACGCCGTTGATATTCCTCTGCGCCGTGTTTATTTTGTCCGGCGACGTTTTGCAGCCGTGGCGGTGGCCGGGAGCGGCGGGCGTGTGAGGCGAATCAGCAGCACTTGCTGAGGCGAACCGTGCATGGAGGCCACTGGAACGGGAGAGGCGGTGGCCCGTCGGGTCGTGTGCTCACCAGTCGGTGCTACAGCTTGCAGAGCCTCGGTCTTCGTGTGCTTCTTTTGTGCAGGCCGGTCGGTGACACCCGAGCATGGCGGACGGGGCGTGCTGAGGAGGCTTTGCGTTTGGTATCGGTGTGCGGGGGATATAATCAAGTGTGATTTATGGCTGGGTGGGCTGCTCATCTCGACGGCGGAAATTGAAGTCATCACGTCCGTGCTGTGGTCTGGCGGCGATCGAGTGTCAGCGACTCGGAGCACAAAGCACGCCACACACCGCCAGAATGGTCCGTGATGGACGAACATCTGTGCGGGCGTCTGTGTGATGCTGCCGAGTCGGTGTAGCACGGTGAGCTAAGTTTAGGTGTGGTTCGGCACTGTCCTGAAATTAAGAAATTATAACCGCACGCAAACATCCAGTGGAATCTTGCTTCGAACTCCTGGGGCCAAAGTTTTACTCCTAGAATCGGCTATATGCAGTGCCGCAGACCTGAAGGACAAGGCCATTTACCAGTTTCACTAGTTTCGTTAATTTCATGCTTTTATATGGCTAAACTATGGTGCCCTCGTTTAGCATTCGCACATTTCAACGTCATTCTACCGCTGTCATTTCCAACGTTTTCAGCGTCATTTTGATGATTTTGATGTCTTCACCGGATACCATCCACGATATGAAAAAAGAATGCTAGGTCACTGAATATGTCACCTTGCATTATATGGGAGAAGAGGAAGCCCGTATGTCGGGCAGGAGGTGGCCCGGCAGTATGGGTGTGGGTGTGGGCGTGGCCTGCGCCGCCGGTCGCCATGTGCAGCCGGCGGCCGACTCCTCCGTTGGCGCCGACCGGCCCGCTCCACCACAATGCGTTGACCCCGGCTATTGATTTTCGCCGCCGCCGCCGCCGGATGCTGTGCTCGCCCCCTGTTGCACGCGCGCCGACCGGGCGCCGTCTTCGTCGGTCAAAGGCCGGTCGGCGGCTCCTCGGCGCCGACTGCGGCGCGTGTTGGCCCCGGCCGCGGCCCGGGCCCCAGCCCCAGCCCCGGCCCCAGCCCCCGGCCCCCGGCTACTGGCCCTGGCCCGGGCAGGCGTGGGCCAGATCCGGCCGCCCTCCATCCCAAGCCATACACGGAAAAGGCCTGGCCGCAGCCCTCCATTATGCAAAGCTGAACACTGGTACAAACGCAACGTTCTATTCTTGGACGGCTAATGCGTGCGATCGGAAAACGTGGGCGGCTTTGTGGAATAGCTGTGGTTTTTTTTCGCACATGGTCGCGAGGAGATACTTTGCACTTGGTGCCGGCATTTGGTGCGAACGTTCCCAGACTGGCACGGCCGCCCGCCCGCCCGCCGCCCACACAGACGCACGCGCCGCGAAGTGGGCTGCTGGTAGTGTTGCCGAAGCCTGTCATGAGTGGCTCGGTGTGAGCGGTTGGTCGAGCACGCCCAGGCCCATGCCTACAAGTGTGTCTGCTGCAAAAGCGGCCGAGAGCCAGTGTCGGTCTGTGCCGTCGGCCGCCGTCGTCGGGTACGCGGGGCCGCCGAGCACGAGACGCAGCGTGTCGGCGTCTCGCCACCGGACCCGGCCCGGCCCGGCCCGGCTCGGCTCGGCTCGACGGCGTGAACGTCATCGTAAATTGATGCGGCCAGCGGAAATATCAGCGGCCACTCGGTGTGCCGCGCGCGACGGAGGTGCCCGACACGATCCGGTCACGTGCGGCTCGCTGTCGGATTGTTCTTGCCGGCTGACGGCCGGCCGCATTGACCAGATGGCGCGCCATGGCGACGGGCGACCTTGGTGGGGCCGCGCTGCATTCTTGCGTCAGATTTCTTTTGCACGCCGGCTAGAACGGGGAAACTCGACTTCTTAGCAGCTCGGTGTAAACTAGCCCGCCGTGTGGCCTGGAAATTCGCAGTTGATAGAAATGTATTCCTTCATCCTGGTCTCAAGTGTTATTCAGTTTCCAGCAAATTATGGGCAGCCAGAGTAACGGTAACTGATAAAGCATGTATCCAGGCATTGTCCAAGAGGGAAGGTGATTTTGCGAAGGAAGCCCGGAGTAGGCCTACACATTTTAAAGCCCTATCATTTAGGCCATTTTATTTCGAAAAGTACCTGCTTTTTTCCTTTGAAAGGTAGTTTTATTTTTTACTGATACTCGGAGGCCCGGATCGTCAGATCCCTTATCAAATTGTAAGTTTGCAGGGCACTATAACAGGGAATGGAAATCGATCCAGCATGCATCTAGATGCAGGATATGAAAACATTTCAACATTACGAAGGACTTCGATTTGGAATTCGGAATGAGGTAGGTGGTACCTGATTGAAAATCATCCTACAATTTTTATCATTTCGAGGTTGAATGTGCTGTTGGTTTATCAAGGAACTGCTCCGTAACAAAGTGTTCAAGATTCACTGGGAAGTGGAAACTGAGAGTTAAGTGCCATAGGTTTAAAGAAAGATATCCTCTCCATATTTGATTGCCCCCAAATTTCCCTCTCCACCTCCATGATTGCAAGGCACACGTCCAGCCCTGTTCTGCTTTTTCATACTTGAGTGCCCGTCATGTCATGTGTATCTTCACTATGCCCGAGCAAGTTTGAGATTGTTCTCATGACACCATCTCCGCTCGCCGTGCTTGCCGAGATGTGGTGCCGGGCGCGATTCGTTGGCACGCGGCGAGAGGAAGTGTTTCTCGCTGCAGCACGCTCCGCCGACGCCGACGCCACTCGGCCATCCGTTCTGCCAGCAGCTGCAGTTGACGACCGTGCGCCTCTATTTTCTCTCCGGCTGCAGTTGACGACCGTGCGCCTCTATTTTCTCTCCGGCCGCGGTTGCCTGTGACGTTTTCGTACGCGCTGCCGGCGTCGAGCTAGCGGCGCAGCAGCCGACGGACGTGCGCGCTTCGCGCCGCTATCCGGGTCGTTACGAATCATCACGTCGTTATTGCCGCGCCGTCGACACCCGTGCGCCGTGACGCGGCGTTCACCGTGACGCGGCGTTCGTCGTGACGCGGCGTTCACCGTAACGCGGCGTTCACCGTAACGCGGCGTTCACCGTGACGCGGCGTTCGTCGTGACGCGGCGTTCGTCGTAACGCGGCGTTCACCGTAACGCGGCGTTCACCGTGGCGCGGCGTTCGTCGTGACGCGGCGTTCGTCGTGACGCGGCGTTCGTCGTGACGCGGCGTTCACCGTAACGCGGCGTTCACCGTGACGCGGCGTTCAGCGTGACGCGGCGTTCGTCGTGACGCGGCGTTCACCGTGCGCGAGCCGACGTGGGCGCTCATGTCACCTCCGCCGCCGCCTCCCCTCCGGTCCCAGGGCGGTAGCGTTTCTCCTGCTTTCACCTGTTGCTCGACTGCCGGCACGTTTGCCGTTGAAACGGTGCGTGTCGGGCGGACACGCCGTGGTGTGGGTAGGTGGCAGGTGGCGGCGTCGGGTCGGACCTACCCTGTCGCTGGCGATCCTCCCGACCGACCTCCCCTCCCCTGACCGCCGCCGGCAGTACTAGTCCTGGACCGACCTCCCCTGCCGCCGGCGATAATGGCGCTGGATGACCCAGCACCCCCTGCCGCCGGCGGCACTGGTGGTCCTGGACCAAATATGTCCTGCCGCCGGAGATACGGGTCCTCGGCCGACCTGCGGACCTTTTCGTTGCCGTACTCGCCTCATGAACACTAAAAGTATTGGGCTTTAATTTCCATGGAAAAAATGTGGCATGCTTTCGTCATGAGAAACCAACAAACACATCTTGTACATAGGCACTTTGGCTCTTTTACGATGCATTCGACGGCTGGGTCATATAGCGTCACCAACCTCTCACGAACTCAGCAATCCCGCCGGTTGTAGGATTCGAACCCACGATCGTGGGACCAATAGTCCAACTCCCTGCCGACTAAGCTACAGCGGCCCCCAGTTAGCCAATCCTAACCATGTTGTAGCTGATTGTCCATTTTAAGTTGGCAATGCAACTCTCAAGCACAAGTCATTTGCAGAGCTTCCACCATTCATGAGCTTTTTCAAAGAGGATATTGATGTAAGCTGGATGTGAAAGATAAGTCGGAAAATTGTATAACACCTATCGGTTCTGCTAAATCGGCGTTTCTTGAACCTGGTGTTCACGGCTATTTTTGGGTGGTATTTTGGTGTTTGTTTCGCCAGTAAAACCAGTGCCGTTGATTTGGATCAGGTGTCGTCATAAAGTACTACCAAACCAGGCTTCGCTTCAGGAGCTGCTGGGCTTTGCAGAGAGCGAGATTTGGTCCCACGTCCCTTTGGCGTGACTGAACGTTTGCCGCGTGACTGCATTCTCGCTTGCAGTGGAGCGCGGGCGACTATTGCATTTGACATCTCTGTTGAAAGGTACAAAAGAGCACCCGTACTGGGCGTCTTCTTTGAACTTCTTTGTAAGGACTTCTCAACTTAACTTCGTTGCACTTACGCTGCGTTGCATTTATGTTGCACTAAAATGCTGCGTTAGCAGACATTTTATTTATGTTTTCCCAGCGAAGTATGCCATGCTGTTTTTTTTTAAATCAAGCAAATGTTGCGTATCAACACAGAGGTGCATCCGAGGGAGGGTGCTCTCTTCATAGCAGTCGATCAGTTTCGACCTGATCCGCGCTAATTGTTCAATTAACGGCTGAGAAGTGTCCAGGTGCCGGCCGAGCCGCAGAAACACACTCGGTGCCTTCAGCCAGCGGGGGCCGCTCTAGATTCTCTCTCTCCCACAACCGCAAACGGGAAAATGGCCATCACCGGCACCTTCTGTTCTACGTAACCACCCAACTTCGTTTGAGGTGCATATGTCGTCAAGGATACGCTGATGTAAGGAAGACGTTTCCCTGCCCTGCATGAACGCGTCAGCTCTCGCGTGAATCATCACGTATTCACCATTCCATCTCGTCAGCCCACGCATGAAGCGCCGCGTATGCACCATTCCATCTTGTCAGCTCTCGCATGAAGCGTCACGTATGCACCATTCCGTCTTGTCAGCTCTCACATGAATCGCCACGTATGCACCATTCCATCTCTGTAACCCGAATCTCAGCCGCGCGCGGGTAGCGGACATCTGATTTAGACACTGACCCGGGCTGGGCGGGGCATGCATGAGGGGTCTGGTGCGGTCTGGTCGTTCTCAGCAGCAGACGCTGATCTCGGCAGGCCACACTGCAGTCGGGCGCAGGACGGAGACGGAGACGGAGACGGTGCGGCGACCGATCCCTCTCCTGGGGTCGTGACCGATAAGTCTCCTGGGGCGTGACCGATCCGTCTCCCGGCCCGTCTCCGGGACCGTGACCGACCTGTCCCAGGGGTCGTAACCGACCGTCACTCTCCCGGCCGGTCGGTCTCCGGACCACCAGAAATACTAGTAACACCAGAATGGCACCAGTAACTCCTAACGTCAGTACCACTAGTGACACCAGTATCCCTGTGACGCTAGTACCATAAGCAGCACTGCTAACACGAGACGCACTTGTGACAACAGTGACCGGCCACCCCCTGCACGATCAACGGTGTAACTCCGCCCTTTTTGCCGTCTTCATCGGAACTTTGATCGAGTCGGCACCATTTCCGTCCGTCTCCCTCGCGCTCCCCACCAATGCCGTGTCCGGTATCGAGCATTGTTCTACTTCACCTGGTCACGGATGCTGGGATGTTGCTCTTTGCTTCATGGCATCGTGTAACGGCAATCTGCAAATTCATTGCATTCCTGCAACGTTTCAAGACTGTCGCCGCCATGTGATGCGTTTGGCTTCTTAGGATGTGAATATGCTGCGCACAGACATCCGACTGGGTGTGCCGCTGGTCGCAATTTGTGTCGTGAAATACCACCGAAAGGAATCGAGTCAGCTTTCAATATAGCAAACCGGATGCTGCAAGTAAGGTAAAAAGAACCATGCCACTCAAGTATGCCGAAGACACAATGTCTCGCATGATAATCTCTGCAATTCCGTCTTGGCTTTCTTTGCTGAGCTCGTAAATACAACAGCCCCGGATACACGTGTGTGTGTGTGTGTGAAGACGAGAGCCAGTGGGTCCGGCATGCAGTGCACCGCTGACGGTGCGGCTCCGGTCTCCTGTTCTCGTGGTGTAGAGCGCAACTGATGCATGGGCTTGGGGGATGGGGAGGCAGTGGCTTGCCCGTGTTGGACTCGTGACGACGCTTCCAGCGGCCGATGGCATACGGGTGCAGTCAGACGTTCGGATTCGCGTCGGGTGTCGTGCCGGCGGACGTGGAGGGGAGGAGAGGGGAGGTTTGGGCCGAGCTGTCTTGCTGAGTGCCTTTATGTGCTCGCCGGCATTGGGTCCCGTTGGTTTGCGTGATGCCTGACTCAGCGAGAACCTTAAGTTCTGTTGTTTTGCATGCCACGCTTTTTTGAAGTTCTTTATTGGTCGGTGTGTATGTGTGTGTGGCCGGTTGTCCCTGCCTTGGCGTGCGGTGCGAACATGCCTCTTCATTGGACGTGTCGTCATTAGTAAGCCTGTAAGCTGCTCACCAGTCTCTGACACATTGCTACGGTCTGTTTTCTGTCGCATAGCCTGGTTAATTGTGTTTGGAAGATTGCGATAGTTACTGCGGTTCCAGAACACGACTGCGATTGCAAACACTACCATGCGACATCACTGCTACAGGACAGGCCTGCTACTCCAACAAATACGACGCGACATCACTGCTACAGCACAACCTGGCCTATCGTAATCCTAACCTAACCTAACCCCAGAGCAGCAATGTCTCGTCGCAATATTTGCATACAGTTGCGTCGTATCGCGGTAAAGTCGTCCGCACGTTTTTTGGGAGCAGTCTGGTGGCGTCGTGGTGTTGTGGAAGTTATTGCAGTCGTTGGTTTGTCGGACACCAGTTGCTGCACATTGGAGGAGGCCATGTTCGGTGGCCATTGTGGCAACGTAGCCCAGACCGTGCTGTGGGCTGCTACCATGGGCTAGCCCAGCCCATGTGGGCTGCCGCTCTAAGGTAACCACTCGTGTCCGCCGTAGGGATGTGACCGTGGCAGGGCATGTCAGATGTGCTTCCTGTGTCGGCTTTGGACAGTGTGTGTCGGCGGCTGTGTACAGTGTGTGTCTGTGGCTGTGGACAGTGTGTGTCGGCGGCTGTGTACAGTGTGTCGGCGGCTGTGGACAGTGTGTCGGCGGCTGTGGACAGTGTGTGTCTGCGGCTGTGTACAGTGCGTGTCGGCGGCTGTGGACAGTATGTGTCGGCGGCTGTGGACAGTGTGTGTCGGCAGAGATGGACAGTGTGTGTCGGCAGATGTGGACAGTGTGTGTCGGCGGCTGTGTACAGTGTGCGTATGTGGCTGTGGACAGTGTCGGCAGATGTGGACAGTGTGTGTCGGCGGCTGTGGACAGTGTGTGTCGGCAGAGATGGACAGTGTGTGTCGGCAGATGTGGACAGTGTGTGTCGGCGGCTGTGTACAGTGTGTGTCTGTGGCTGTGGACAGTGTCGGCGGCTGTGGACAGTGTGTGTCGGCGGCTGTGGACAGTGTGTCGGCAACTGTGGACAGTGTGTGTCGGTGGCTGTGGACAGTGTGTCGGTGGCTGTGGACAGTGTGTGTCGGCGGCTGTGGACAGTGTGTTGGCGGCTGTGGACAGTGTGTGTCGGCGGCTGTGTACAGTGTGTGTCGGCGGCTGTGGACAGTGTGTGTCTACGGCTGTGTACAGTGTGTGTCGGCGGCTGTGTACAGTGTGTGTCGGCGGCTGTGGACAGTGTGTCGGCGGCTGTGGACAGTGTGTGTTTGTGGCTGTGGACAGTGTGTGCCGGCGGCTGTGGACAGTGTGTGTCGGCGGCTGTGTACAGTGTGTGTCTGTGTCTGTGGACAGTGTGTGTCTGCGGCTGTGGACAGTGTGTGTCGGCGGCTGTGTACAGTGTGTGTCGGCGGCTGTGTACAGTGTGTCTGTGGCTGTGGACAGTGTGTGTCGGCGGCTGTGTACAGTGTGTGCCTGTGGCTGTGTACAGTGTGTGTCGGCGGCTGTGTACAGTGTGTGTCTGTGGCTGTGGACAGTGTGTGTCGGCGGCTGTGGACAGTCTGTGGCTGTGGACAGTGTGTGTCGGCGTCTGTGGACAGTGTGTGTCTGTGGCTGTGGACAGTGTGTGTCTGCGGCTGAGTGTATGTCTGTGGCTGTGGACAGTGTCGGCAGATGTGGACAGTGTCGGCGGCTGTGGACAGTGTGTCGGCAACTGTGGACAGTGTGTGTCGGTGGCTGTGGACAGTGTGTCGGTGGCTGTGGACAGTGTGTGTCGGCGGCTGTGGACAGTGTGTTGGCGGCTGTGAACAGTGTGTGTCGGCGGCTGTGTACAGTGTGTGTCTGTGGCTGTGTACAGTGTGTGTCGGCGGCTGTGGACAGTGTGTGTCTACGGCTGTGTACAGTGTGTGTCGGCGGCTGTGTACAGTGTGTGTCGGCGGCTGTGGACAGTGTGTGTGTCGGCGGCTGTGGACAGTGTGTGTTTGTGGCTGTGGACAGTGTGTGCCGGCGGCTGTGGACAGTGTGTGTCGGCGGCTGTGTACAGTGTGTGTCTGTGTCTGCGGCTGTGGACAGTGTGTGTCGGCGGCTGTGTACAGTGTGTGTCGGCGGCTGTGTACAGTGTGTGTCGGCGGCTGTGTACAGTGTGTGTCGGCGGCTGTGGACAGTGTGTGTCGGCGGCTGTGGACAGTGTGTCGGCAACTGTGTACAGTGTGTGTCGGCGGCTGTGTACAGTGTGTGTCGGCGGCTGTGGACAGTGTGTGTCTGCGGCTGTGTACAGTGTGTGTCGGCGGCTGTGGACAGTGTGTGTCTACGGCTGTGTACAGTGTGTCGGCGGCTGTGTACAGTGTGTCGGCGGCTGTGTACAGTGTGTCTGTGGCTGTGGACAGTGTGTGTCGGCGGCTGTGGACAGTGTGTCTTACGGCTGTGTACAGTGTGTCGGCGGCTGTGTACAGTGTGTCGGCGGCTGTGTACAGTGTGTGTCTGTGGCTGTGGACAGTGTGTGTCGGCGGCTGTGTACAGTGTGTGTCGGCGGCTGTGGACAGTGTGTGTCGGCGGCTGTGTACAGTGTGTCGGCGGCTGTGGACAGTGTGTGTCGGCGGCTGTGGACAGTGTGTGTCTGCGGCTGTGGACAGTGTGTGTCTGTGGCTGTGTACAGTGTGTCTGCGGCTGTGTACAGTGTGTCGGCGGCTGTGGACAGTGTGTGTCGGCAGAGATGGACAGTGTGTGTCGGCAGAGATGGACAGTGTGTGTCTGCATAGATGGACAGTGTGTGTCGGCAGAGATGGACAGTGTGTGTCGGCAGAGATGGACAGTGTGTCTGCGGCTGTGTGCAGTGTGTCGGCGGCTGTGGACAGTGTGTGTCGGCAGAGATGGACAGTGTGTGTTGGCAGAGATGGACAGTGTGTCGGCGGCTGTGTACAGTGTGTCGGCGGCTGTGTACAGTGTGTCGGCGGCTGTGTACAGTGTGTCTGTGGCTGTGGACAGTGTGTGTCGGCGGCTGTGGACAGTGTGTGTCGGCGGCTGTGTACAGTGTGTCGGCGGCTGTGGACAGTATGTGTCGGCGGCTGTGGACAATGTGTGTCGGTGGCTGTGTACAGTGTGTCGGCGGCTGTGTACAGTGTGTCGGCGGCTGTGGACAGTATGTGTCGGCGGCTGTGGACAATGTGTGTCGGTGGCTGTAGACGGTGTGTGTCGGCGGCTGTGTACAGTGTGTGTCTGTGGCTGTGGACAGTGTGTGTCGGCGGCTGTGGACAATGTGTGTCGGCGGCTGTGGACAGTATGTGTCGGCGGCTGTGGACAATGTGTGTCGGTGGCTGTGTACAGTGTGTCGGCGGCTGTGGACAGCGTGTGTCGGCGGCTGTGGACAATGTGTGTCGGCGGCTGTAGACGGTGTGTGTCGACTGTGAGCAGCCATGCGGTCGGCGGTGACCGCCGCGTTCTCAGGCCGTTACAGGAGCCGGCCAATGCCCACCGTGTGTCCGCTGTTCACGGGTTCACGTCCGCCCACCGAACTGCGCCGCTGTGACCGCCCGACTGACGACATACCGGCATCGTCAGTCGTCAGCTGGGGGGGGGGGGGGAGACGTGCCGCGATGTCGTCAGTCGTCAGCTGGGATGTCGTGTCGCGCTGTCGTCAGTCGTCAGCTGGGGGGACGTGCCGCGATGTCGTCAGTCGTCAGCTGGGGTGTCGTGTCGCGCTGGGGAGACGTGCCGCGATGTCGTCAGTCGTCAGCTGGGGGGGGGATGTGCCGCGATGTTGTCAGTCGTTAGCTGGGGTGTCCTGTCGCGATGTCGTCAGTCGTCAGCTGGGGGACGTGCCGCGATGTCGTCAGTTATGGGGGGGACGTGCCTCGATGTCGTCAGTCGTCAGCCGGGGGACGTGCCGCGATGACGTCAGTCGTCAGCTGGAGGACGTTTGTTTGTTTGTTTATTTATTTAACACATCATAACACGCATACAAGATGGCCAATTTTGCGATGGGCACAAAAGACCAAGCTGATCTTAAATCTGGGTGCCTCTCGCAACAGCGTCTTTAACCAATAAAACGCTTGAACACCGACACGGTGCGACAATCGCTACCTGCCCCCTCCAGCACGCCCCATCGCCACGCAACGCATGCACTCATCTGAGTGGTACCCAACACTATGCCTGCACCCGGTACCACCTGGTTAGTTCTGAATGTTAGTTTGTTGTGTTAAAGCGTTTTGTGTTGATAAGAAACGTCTGAAATGTTAATGCAATACACGGCTCAAGGTTCTTTCCGAGATCATATCCAAAAATAAGTGCTTGTGAGATCTCCTTTTTAGTTAAATTAGTAAAAATATTTGTTGTGCTTCGGAGTTTGGTGAATATAATATTTATATGGTAAGCATAAAGAGGACAGTGAAATATGAAGTGAATTGTATCTTGTTTAAAGTGGCCACATGGGCATGATGGGTCATGTAGAGGATTGATGACAAATACGTCTGCGTTTAGTTGAGTGAGGCCCATTCTAAATCTTGCATGCAGCGTGTTGCCTACTTTTATTCCTAGCGAATAATATTGTGGTGGTATCGTGGCACCTGTGCGACCCATAATTGAACTCTTGAATTTATTCATGTTTGGTTCGTGCCTTACATTTTCAGGAAGATTATTCCACACCTTTGTTGTGGCCAGGAAAAACGATTTTTGGAATGAGGCGATTCTATTTCGCGGGACTGTTAGTGTAGTTCAATTTCTCAGGCGCCTTCCTGTAATGGTCTGCCGTGGTTCAGTAACTAGTTTTATAATATAATTTGGGAGACTCATACCTGCGTGCTTGATTTTGTGAAACAAAAGAAGTTTATGAATTTCTCGCCGTGTTTTAAGTTCATCCAATCCCAATCCCGACCTAATTTTTCTTGATGTTCTATATAGTGCACCTGTGATTAATCCAGTTGCTCTTTTTTGTAACTTTTCAAGTCTGAGTGCATCCGATATTGTTATATGCCCGTCGTATATGGTATCTGCGTAGTCAAACAAAGGCCGAATGTAAATTTTGTAACAGTTTAAGAGGATTTGCTTTGAAATCTTACTTGCAATAGGATAAAGAGGGCTTAGTGCACAATTGACCTTTAGGATAATGTCGTTTATGTGACTGTGGAAGCGCAAGTCAGAAGAAAATGTTAGGCCGTGGTGGCCGACGTGCCGCGATGTCGTCAGTTGTCAGCTGGGGGACGTGCCGCGATGACGTCAGTCGTCAGCTGGGCTGTCGTGTCGCGATGTCGTCAGTCGTCAGCTGGGGACGTGCCCCGGTGTCGTCAGTTGTCAGCTGGGGGACGTGCCGCGATGTCGTCAGTCGTGGGGGGGACGTGCCGCGATGACGTCAGTCGTCAGCTGGGCTGTCGTGTCGCAATGTCGTCAGTCGTCAGCTGGGGGACGTGCTCCGATGACGTCAGTCGTCAGCTGGGGGTACGTGCCGCGACGACGTCAGTCGTCAGCTGGGCTGTCGTGTCGCGATGACGTCAGTCGTCAGCTGGGGGACGTGCCGCGATGTCGTCAGTTGTGGGGGGGGGACGTTCCGCGATGACGTCAGTCGTCAGCTGGGCTGTCGTGTCGCTATGTCGTCAGTCGTCAGCTGGGGGACGTGCCGCGATGTCGTCAGTCGTCAGCTGGGGGACGTGCCGCGATGTCGTCAGTTGTCAGCTGGGGGACGTGCCCCGATGACGTCAGTCGTCAGGTGGGGGTACGTGCCGCGACGACGTCAGTCGTCAGCTGGGCTGTCGTGTCGCGATGACGTCAGTCGTCAGCTGGGGACGTGCCGCGATGTCGTCAGTCGTTGGGGTACGTGCCGCGTGGGGACGTCGCGATGGTAGTTGTGGGGACGTTCCGCGATGACGTCAGTCGTCAGCTGGGCTGTGGTGTCGTGTCGCTATGTCGTCAGTCGTCAGCTGGGGGACGTGCCGCGATGTCGTCAGTCGTCAGCTGGGGGACGTGCCGCGATGTCGTCAGTTGTCAGCTGGGGGACGTGCCGCGATGACGTCAGTCGTCAGCTGGGGTACGTGCCGCGATGTCAGTCGTCAGCTGTGGGGACGTGCCGCGATGTCGTCAGTCGTCAGGTGGGGGACATGCCGCGATGTCGTCCACCCTGTGATGGATGCCTGACATAAAATGCCACTCGTTGATCAAAGTGTTCACGTCCCCCAATGACGTTTGTTTAAGCAGACACGGACATTCGTTTTACGGTAAACGGCGGACTATTATAAATTTGAAGTCGATAAATACCACGGAATTTGCATGCGTCTTTGTTCTGCTTCCAGTTATTCATCGACAATCGCATGGGGTGGTTTTGTTTCCGTTAATGATTGTCCAAGGGCAAGGTACAGTTGTTGGCAAGGATTGCTCAGCCTTGTGAGCCTGCAGGAGGAATTGAAGACCCGACTGGTTGTGTGCTTTCTGAAGGATTTCATGTGAACTTTTACCCTACTGATATAGCAGCCTGCTCTATCAGTAGGGCAGTCAGTAGTGGTATCATGCTAGGCATGATATAACAGCTTGCTCAGAATCGCACCTAGAAAATAGGGCAAAGGTGAGTTGAATGATATGTGAAGAGATGGCTAAATGACTTCAATTAAATGATGGAAAGTGAATTAACTTCATTGAGATCGTGAATTTAGATTGAAAATGAACATTTCAGAGGGCTACAAGGAACACAATGCAAGATTAGAACATTGAGCACGAGCGTAAGCGACCTCTAATTTAAGAGGCCGGACAGTAGGAAGGCTTTTTCATAGTGTTCAAGATCTGCGCCGGTTCCGAGTAAAAGCCGCAGCAAAGTCTATTCCCGCTAATTCCCGGTAGGACATCGAATACGTGAGGCGCCATGCCCCCTTTGCCACCTCCTGGGTGCCCCAATGCCTTCAGTTTCAGTTGTTTCACTCAGTTCAGAAAAGCCGCTCGCTTGCGGTCGTTCTATAATGTCGCGTATTACCAAATTGAAACCTTCGCTCGTTGCATCTTTACCTTTCACACATTCACGCTTTTAACTAATAACTTACACCTTTTAACTTAGACATGTTCGGTATTGTTTTATGAACACAATCAGGTGGGCGCGCCACGTTTGTGTAACAACGACGTAGGCCGGATGATGGTATTGGAAGACTGCTTGCCCTGTTCGGGGACGAGGCGAGTTCGGGGACGAGTTGAGCGCGGATTGGCATGTTGCGGTTTTTCTCACCCAACTTTGAGAAGACAGTTTAGCAATGGATGTTTAGAATTCAGCACTGTTGTGGCACGTGTCCGCCAAAAGTGCACAGAGATGACACCGCACTGGTGTCCAAAAGTGCACAGAGATGACACCGTACTGGTGTCCAAAAGTGTACAGAGATGACACCGTACTGGTGTCCAAAAGTGCACAGAGATGACACCGTACTGGTGTCCAAAAGTGCACAGAGATGACACCGTACTGGTGTCCAAAAGTGCACAGAGATGACACCGTACTGGTGTCCAAAAGTGTACAGAGATGACACGTACTGGTGTCCAAAAGTGCACAGAGATGACACCGTACTGGTGTCCAAAAGTGCACAGAGATGACACCGTACTGGTGTCCAAAAGTGTACAGAGATGACACCGTACTGGTGCCCAAAAGTGCACAGAGATGACACCGTACTGGTGTCCAAAAGTGTACAGAGATGACACCGCACTGGTGTCCAAAAGTGCACAGAGATGACACCGCACTGGTGTCCAAAAGTGTACAAAGATGACACCGCACTGGTGTCCAAAAGTGCACAGAGATGACACTGCACTGGTGTCCAAAAGTGCACAGAGATGACACCGCACTGGTGTCCAAAAGTGCACAGAGATGATACCGCCGACATCGGCCTGTCATCACAGCCGTCCTGATAGGCTCGCGGCATCTTCTCCAACGTGTTTGGCTTAGTGTTGCAGGTGGATTTGCTAAGTCGACCTTTCCATGCCAGATATCCTGTGACATAGCTTTGTGTTTGATGTCTGGTTTCGCGTATTTCCTCTGACTGGTTTCAATTTTTAACGATGCTTTTTCTAGACTGCCATCAAGGACAAACCTGGCAAGTTTTCGCGGACCTATCCATCCTTTTCGCCCATATATCCATCGTCGGATAGTCACTGCTTCACTGTACTTGCTCCATAATTAATGCCACATAGCCACTGCTTCGTCTTCCCTGCCTCACCATGACTTCCAATTGTCAATGGACAGGGACATCGTCGCCATGACTTCCAGTTGTCAGTGGACAGGGACAGAAGAACTTCGCATGTCTGATCGGTGATGATACTTCAGTTTGAAGTTCAATTCCTGTCATCCAACGGCTTTCGGCGTAGAGTTTAATGTGAAAACAAGTTCCGTATCCCACCAGTGGCGAAGCCCGCGGTGTTTACCAATGTAATATATATGCCAACATATCCGGCGTTTTCACGTTACAAGGAGCCAATGAATCGCGTTCGCCACGCTTAGCCTGTCTCCCGTAACCCACAGCCTTGTTGGTAGCAGCCATATTTGTTGGGGCCAATTTGTGTGCAGCGGGTACGGCTGCGGGCGACGCGATCCACGGTGACCGTGACGATGGCCGGTGGCCAGCGTGTGTCTGGCCGAGGGCGGCACGTGGCGGTGGCCGGCGGCCGGGCCGGGCCCGTCGGCCGCCGTTGCCGGGCGGTGGGGATGTCGGCGCGTCGCCGCCGACGCAGCTCTCGTCGTCGACCCCGACGAGCGGCCGGCGCGCGCGCGTTCTGTTTGTCGGCGCCATTGTTGCACTGATCAATGCGGCGTGGCTGATTTATCGGGCGAGCCCATGGGCGGGCGGCGGCGGCACCGGCCGGCCGGCCGGGACCGTTGTGGCGCGCCCGCTCCGGTTGCAGATGTGCAGCGGCGGCGGCGACGACGACGACGACGACGACGACGACGACGACGACCACGACCGACCGTCCTTGGCCGGCGCCGACCGGCCATGTGCGCCCCCTGTAAATCGTCGGGCGTCCGGCGCGGCGCGCGAGAAAACGAGAAACGGCCCGGTATTGATCTGCAGCGGCGGCGGCGTCCGCGATCCGACGGTTGGCCGTGCATAATGCGACCCCGGCAGCGCCGACACGGCCGCTCTTTGTCGGCCCAGGCCCGCCCGGCCGGCCCGAGCCACCTGTTGCCGACGCGGGCGGCGGCCGCGAGCGCGATCAATGCCTCTGCCATGGCCGCGCGCGCTCTCTCCCTTTCGCTCTGCCTCGTTCTCGGCCGCTCTCCATTTTAACTGCGTACCATGGCGGCGGCGGCGGCCGGCCGGGCAGGCAGCGCGCCGCTAATTTTAGCGCCGGCCGGCCGCCACTGCAGCGGCCACGGTGGGAGTCGGCCGGCGCGCGGACGCGAAGACGGCCGTCACGCGCGGCCGCGCCGTGGCGGTGTCCATTGCCCTTCGTGAGGAAACACACGGCGGCGCGCCCTTTGTTGTGTGTGATGCCGGCGGAATGCTGGGGACGGGCTGGTGTGGGGCTTGATAGACGCGCGTGGAGCGCACCCGCGCAGAAACACGAGACTTTTTATTCGTTCCGTCGTTCGCCAGGCTTCCGTGTGGCTTTTGTATTGCCGGGTATTGATCTTTAACGCGTTTTGTCCATTCATTTATACTGTTGCGTGCTGCCGTAGGTGTGCTTTACTGATTGATGTGTCTTAACTGCGTCGCTATTTGTCTTGCAGCTTCGTAGTTTGTCTTGCAGCTTGCCGCCAGTGTATCGGTTTATCTGTGGCGTGATGTGGGGACAGGTGGAGGCGTAAGTGGCCACTGTGGAGGTGTCAGTATTGTGACGCGGGGTGTCGCACGCCCGGCTGGAGCCGGGCTTGGTGCGTGCCTGGTTGGAGCTGATGGTGTGTTCGATGACTGCTGGAAAGCGGAACACACGTCTGCGTCGGCGGCTGTCGTCCCCCGGACCGGCTGTCCCGCGGCGACGTGCGGCCTCCGGTTGGCATCACTTCTCCACGCCGGCCGGCCGGCCACACACTCGCATATTGATGGCCGCTCCAGCCGCATTCCAGCGGCGGACGGACATGCATCTGCCGTGCCGTGCAACCAGTGGCTATGGAAACGGTGCGGCCGGCCGGCCGGCCGGCGAAGGTGAACTGGTTTGGCGACGTGGCGGCAGCGCCGGCGGGCTCGCGCAGCCCCCGCGCCACCTCAACCCCGCCCGCCGCCCACCGCCCCTGCCGCCGCAGCCGCCGCAGCCGCCGCCTCGGCCGCAATGAATGGACACGCGCCGGCGGCGCGGCACAACGAGCCGGCCATGGGCGCATCGGCGTGTTCATAATGAAGGCGCGCTCGGCGGCCGACGTGCGAGCCGGCCGGTAATGGAGCCGACTGCGGGTCACGCTCCGCCGGCCGGCTGTGGACTGGCGCGCGCGCTCGCCGTCCCGGCACGTCGGCGCTGGCTCTAGCCACGCTGATGTTGCCGCTTCTCGGCGGCGGCGGACGGCGTCGGCACGCGACTCGAGCCGACCCGGTTACCCATACCGCGCCCAGACCCTACCAGACCGGACCCTGGCGGCGAAAATAAACGGCATGCACGCGGCCGGCCTGAAGAATGGCACGGCCCATGGCGGCTGGCGGCCTCAGCCGGCCGGACGGCCGACACCGCTCGGCTAGCGGTTTTATCAGATAAGCGGCGGCCGGGCGGGCGCCGGCAGCACACCGAGGCGCGCCGAGCCGAGTCGTGCCGAACCGAGCCGAGAGCCGGGCATGGCAAGCGGCGCGGCGATGGGCCTCCCGCCGAGCGGAGCGCACGGCACCGCCGCGTGCTCCGCCGGCTGGAGCCGTGCACGCCGTGCGGCGGAGATGCGAGACGAGGCAGGGCGGGTCGAGTTGATGCGTGTCTGGAGACGGAGGAGTCTTGTCGAGGTAGTGGGGTCGAGACGTGCAAGCGTTTGCCAGCCGATTCGAGGCGAGTTGTCTGGTTGTGGAGGCGAGCCGCGCCGGGTCGAGTCGGGCTGGGTGGAGCCGTGTTGTGCGCGCACGGCGGTCGGTCGGGGTGGCGGGCGGACAGCGATGCCGGCCGGCCGGCCGTGTTTGTGTTGGACGGCGACGGTGAACTTGGAGCGCCTTGCATCTCCTGACCTCGTTCGGCCGGCCGTGCACCGTAACAATGAAGAACGTCCCGGATTCGCGCGCGCGCAAGAAAGCGCCCGCCGAGAGAAACCGGCCGGCGGCCCGGCATGGCAGTGGGCCGTCTCCGGTGCCGACTGCACGCCCGCGTCTTCGCCGCGTGATGTGGGCCGTCTGCCAGTCACCGACACGTGTGTCGGTCCCGCCGGGCGGAGGGATCGCGCAGCTCTCCCCACTCCTCCACCGACTAGTGGATATGGTGGAATGCCACCGCCCGTCGGCCGTCCGGCTAGTGACACGAATGTGCCGCACGCGAAGTGCCGCCGGCGCGGTGTCGGCGGCGGTCAGGCCTCGGAGTCAGTCTCCGAGGCGGCGGCGGCGGCGGCGCTGTGCGAATTTGACCGCCGCGGCGCGTTGGCGCGCGGCGGCAGCCGGCCGCGCGGAACCCGCCAGCGGCGGCTGCGTCGGCCGCGCTCGTGTGGCATTCTACCCGATTCCATGGTTGCACGGTTCCGAGAAGGGGTGGCCGCTCGATTCTTCGCCGAAGCATGGTCGGCGCGGTCGGGCGCGCGCCGACTGTTCGATGCCGGCCGCCGGCAGCGGCTGGCAGCCGCTCATGCAAAGCTGCCGCTTGTTTGCACCGCCGCGCCCGCCGAGCCCGCCGAGCTCGTTAAAACGGATTGTCGGCCGGCCGGCAGGCGCCGGACGTCAGTCGCGCTGCATGCCGCACGCTCAGCGGCCGGCCAAAGCCGCTCGCGCCTTTTTTTGTTTGTCCGCCGCGAGCCGTCGCACGACAGGACGGACGCGGCTCTGATGACGCGGCTCTGATCACCACCGATGCGCCGGCGCAGGCATCGCCGCAACGGGGAGGGATTGTGGCGGCAGGTGGTTGCGTCTCGTTCACAGTGGTTCGTCTGCCTTTCGGCCGAAAGGAATGCAAACGTGACTGGTGCTTCCGTGTTCTGCCTTGATCAGTGGCGCAATATTATCTCGCTTATATTCGGACAGAAAAGGGAAAGCGAACAGTTGTGTGGCCCAGCTTGTTTTGGTTCGTGTTGGCACCTTTTCTTTTTCGTGTAATGTAGCAGCTTCCTTGGATATATATCTTAAGCCGTTTATACGTCGTTCAACGAAGACAAAGGCTTGACTGTTGAATTTCCCACCATGGCCCATGATTGACTCAATGTGATCAGAAATCAACTCGAAGCCTTGTTGTCATCCTCTAACGCGAGCTAACTGGTTGGGTCGATGAGTCCCCCCCCTGCCCCCTCTCCTCACGTCGCAGCTCTGCTGTGGTTTGCCGGGCTTCGCTGAAACTACTGTGGTTTTCCGGGTTTAGCTGAAACTCTGCTGTGGTTTGACGGGCTTCACTGCCGGTTTTCACCCCCTTCCATCTTCGATGCACATGCCGTACGAACTTCCGCCAGCAAATCGCGCAGTGTCCAAATTTGGAAACATATGTGGAAAAGATCACGTAGCACGAAACATATTTGCATCCCATGTCGGATGTCAATCTGTTCGTTTACATATTTTGACGGCCTTCATCAGTGTACCCAAGCGATGAATACATGCTAATAAAGCCACATTTGGCACAAACGGCCTTCAATTGCCAGTTGCATGTTTTTGAAGTGTTGCTGGGCGGTACACATATATAACTGCCTATAAGCCGAATATATACCATGCAACATTTTTTTCTTCTTCATTACGTCTTCAACGCAGAATTAGAATCAGTTGATGCATATCTGACGCCGAAGTGAACTTCGTGTGGGCTCGCTGAGCGTGCAGCGTGTTCCACTCGGCCCACAGCTGACCCAGGTACCTGCTCAGCTGACGCGCTCTCTGTGTGTCGGCAGGTTGTACTGCCGGCAGCTGACGTGCTGTGCTCTCTGTGTGTCGGCAGGTTGTACTGCCGGCAGCTGACGTGCTGTGCTCTCTGTGTGTCGGCAGGTTGTACTGTCGGCAGCTGACGTGCTGTGCTCTCTGTGTGTCGGCAGGTTGTACTGTCGGCAGCTGACGTGCTGTGCTCTCTGTGTGTCGGCAGGTTGTACTGCCGGCAGCTGACGTGCTGTGCTCTCTGTGTGTCGGCAGGTTGTGCTGTCTGCCTGTTCGCCGTACTTCCAGTCGCTGCTGCTGAACAACCCGTGCAAACACCCCATCATCATCCTGCCGCGAGACGTGCGCTACGCCGACCTGCGACACGTCATCGAGTTCGTCTACAAGGGCGAGATTGACGTGGCGCAGGAGCAGCTCGACAACCTCCTACAGACGGCCGACCAGGTGAGAAGGGCGAGATTGACGTGGCGCAGGAGCAGCTCGACAACATTCTGCAGACGGCCGACCAGGTGAGGAGAAGGACGACATTGACGTGGCGCAGGAGCAGCTCGACAACCTCCTACAGACGGCCGACCAGGTGAGGAGAAGGACGACATTGACGTGGCGCAGGAGCAGCTCGACAACCTCCTACAGACGGCCGACCAGGTGAGAAGGGCGAGATTGACGTGGCGCAGGAGCAGCTCGACAACCTCCTACAGACGGCCGACCAGGTGAGGAGAAGGACGACATTGACGTGGCGCAGGAGCAGCTCGACAACCTCCTACAGACGGCCGACCAGGTGAGGAGAAGGACGACATTGACGTGGCGCAGGAGCAGCTCGACAACCTCCTACAGACGGCCGACCAGGTGAGGAGAAGGACGACATTGACGTGGCGCAGGAGCAGCTCGACAACCTCCTACAGACGGCCGACCAGGCGAGCTGCGCTCAGCTGGCGACGAAGACGGTGGACGGAAAACGACCGCGCCGTCTGGCGCGCGGCTGCTGACGGCTTCTCTCGGGCTGTACCCGGGGTTGGAGAGCATGTCGCGGGTTTGGGATGGTGTTGGATGTGGCTGTCGCGGGGGGGGATTGGAGAGGATGTCGCGGGTTTGGGGTGGTGTTGGATGTGGCTGTCGCGGGGGATTGGAGTGGATGTCGCGGGTTTGAGATGGTGTTGGATGTGGCTGTCGCGGGGATTGGAGAGGATGTCGCGGGTTTGGGATGGTGTTGGATGTGGATGTCGCGGGGGATTGGAGAGGATGTCGCGGGTTTGGGGTGGTGTTGGATGTGGCTGTCGCGGGGGGATTGGAGAGGATGTCGCGGGTTTGGGGTGGTGTTGGATGTGGCTGTCGCGGGGGATTGGAGAGGATGTCGCGGGTTTGGGGTGGTGTTGGATGTGGCTGTCGCGGGGGATTGGAGAGGATGTCGCGGGTTTGGGATGGTGTTGGATGTGGCTGTCGCGGGGGATTGGAGAGGATGTCGCGGGTTTGGGATGGTGTTGGATGTGGCTGTCGCGGGGGGGATTGGAGAGGATGTCGCGGGTTTGGGGTGGTGTTGGATGTGGCTGTCGCGGGGGGATTGGAGAGGATGTCGCGGGTTTGGGGTGGTGTTGGATGTGGCTGTCGCGGGGGGGGATTGGAGAGGATGTCGCGGGTTTGGGATGGTGTTGGATGTGGCTGTCGCGGGGGATTGAGAGGATGTCGCGGGTTTGGGATAGTGTTGGATTTGGCTGTCGCGGGGGGGGATTGGAGAGGATGTCGCGGGTTTGGGATGGTGTTGGATGTGGCTGTCGCGGGGGATTGGAGAGGATGTCGCGGGTTTGGGATGGTGTTGGATTTGGCTGTCGCGGGGGATTGGAGAGGATGTCGCGGGTTTGGGATGGTGTTGGCTTTGGCTGTCGCGGGGGGATTGGAGAGGATGTCGCGGGTTTGGGGTGGTGTTGGATGTGGTTGTCACGGGGGATTGGAGAGGATGTCGCGGGTTTGGGGTGGTGTTGGATGTGGCTGTCGCGGGGGGGATTGGAGAGGATGTCGCGGGTTTGGGATGGTGTTGGATGTGGCTGTCGCGGGGGATTGGAGAGGATGTCGCGGGTTTGGGATGGTGTTGGATTTGGCTGTCGCGGGGGATTGGAGAGGATGTCGCGGGTTTGGGATGGTGTTGGATGTGGCTGTCGCGGGGGATTGGAGAGGATGTCGCGGGTTTGGGATGGTGTTGGATGTGGCTGTCGCGGGGTATTGGAGAGGATGTCGCGGGTTTGGGATGGTGTTGGATTTGGCTGTCGCGGGGGGATTGGAGAGGATGTCGCGGGTTTGGGATGGTGTTGGATTTGGCTGTCGCGGGGGATTGGAGAGGATGTCGCGGGTTTGGGGTAGTGTCGGATGTCGCAAGCGGTGCTCCAGTTTAGCTGATGTCAAGAAGCAGGGTTCACTTTGTTCACAATAATCTATTTGCGATCCATTTGGTCATGAAGTGGGCCTGTCTGCGAAACTCGAGGGAGGATATGTCAATATCGCAGCACTTCAATCGGACATGTGACGTTTTAATTGTCATTCATTTGTATTGTGTTGTGTAGGCATGCGAAGTGTTGCTCTGTATGTTAAGAGGCACTGCTACACTAACACACAGTGGAACATATATGGTGTACGTCGTAGTGCCTTCTTAAATGGTAAATTCGAGTGGTTTGTCCATCTTTAAAATTACCCGACGCATTCACGTATGGAAATAACTTCAGTACTACGCTACAGTCGTGAATCGATGCAATAGGGCAACCGGAATAGCAGTATGGAACCTTCAACAGATGTTATTATCGAACGCCCCTACTAAGTCCACCTTGAGCATGCCTAGGAAGCGTACTTTGCCGATCTCGTTACCGAGTACCACATGTTTACAGTGGGTAGGCTGTTGAAGCCATCCCGCGTACCAAGTAATGTGCTTTTCGTGTACTCGGGGCCATCGGGTCGGTGGTGGCAGCCGTTCACGAGGCGTTCTTTTCCCCCTAGTTTAATGAATTGGGCTTGGAGTAGCGATAGTACAGATTCACAGAAGCTGAGGAATATTTGCGGGCATTGTGCAGTCTCAGAATGCCAACCCTGTTGGAGCCCAGGAAGCGTGGAATCACACGGATGTGTTGCGGACAGGTACAATTAGCTACTGACGTGATATAATTAGATTATTATACTTGCACTCGGGAATTGTCCTTCAAGTCGGGGCGCGTTTGGAATGTGGATTTTGTGACTTGCGCGTCTAATTGAATTAGTTCCTCTTCTCTTGTGCATTAAGATGTCGACATTCAAAGCGATCGGGCAGTAGAAAGATGTCGACTGGGAATGGTGCATGGCTCTGAACATTTGATATTCCTCTGGACCGCCGAGTGAATGAATACTACCAGGAGAGAAGAGCTACCTCACAACTGGAGGAAACATCACGTCGGAACCTGTTCTTTCCACAGCGAATGTGGAAACAGCCAAGCACAAGGCCAGCTGGATGGCACACAGGGCCGATAATAGCCAAGCATGTGCGCCCGGCTCTTCCGCCGCTGGCGCTCGCTTCGCACATCATGCAACATTTGGGCGGGGGCTGATCGCCTTAGTCACTCTGCCATGCGCTGTTGCCGGGGTGTGTTGTTCGAGTGTCTGGCCGCTCGGTGGCCTTTGCCCTCGGTCCTCACCACTCGATGCAGCGTACCGCTGGAGACATGGCCTTGTGCGGGTTGTCTGCTGTCCGGGACATGCTCCTTTACCGGAAAATCGTCCGGTCGCTTCTCGCCGAAAGATTGAAAATGAAGCTGTTTGCAACATGACTGCAAACCTATTCCTGTGCGATGAGCATACCCCAAGCGCTGACTGAGAAGTTCAAAAATGAATTATGGGTGGCAAATAGGAAACAAAAATGTGATCTCCAAATTGGAATGCCAGGACATTTTTTCCTCCAAATTCGGGATTGCAAAACAATCCAAACCGTGTTGTGACGTATCCCAGAGCTGTTATTCCTCTGCACGCACGCATGTGAGACAGAATATCGGCATTTCCAATACATGCGATGCCCAATCCAGCTGGTGCCCAGTCGTAAGCCGAGCATGTGCACCTTGAACGAAGACTGCGAAAGCTTGTGCAGCTGGGTGATAAAGTTGAATGGTTCAACATTGCGTCATGGAGGATGACGTCCACAGTGACCGTCTGGTTTAAATTGATCTAAATCAATGTGGACATTAGATTGAGTAGGGTATTCTGGCTTAATGGTAAGTTGTCCCCTGCTTGCAGTGTAAAAGCTTGGCTAATTTTTAACACATTAATTCTGTATTGACATTCTATGTCGCTTATGCAGCTTATCTTGTATGTGGATTTAGTTAGGCCATGTGTAGTCATGTCCATGTTACAGGAGGCTGATGGCATAGCAATGTGTTGCGAGTCCTCGAGTAACGTTCGCTGGGCGCTAAATGATCTACCATGGTCGATGCGCCCTAAAGCCCTAATCACATACACACACACGAGTAACGTTCGCCATGCGGCTTCTACATGATCAATGCAGTCGATGCGTCCTAAAGCCCTCGCCAAGCGGCTACAATGCTACTGGAGGTTAATGACATAGCAGTGTGTTGTGGGTCCTCGAGTGACGTTCGCAAAGCCGCTCGCTCCGATGCTTCCCGCCATTCTGCCAATGTTCAGACATGTCAACCGTTCGGCTTATGTAAGCATCACAGTGCTTGTGGCAGTATCAGGACGGGCATGCATTGCGAGACAACAACTCTGAGGCGAGGACGGATCCTTGCGTGATCCGGCGAGACGTCCGGATAAGTCGAGAAGATGCCTGGACGGTAGCAATGTCCTCCGACCATCTGGTGCCGTGTGGCGATGTCCTCCGACCATCTGGTGGCGTGTGGCGATGTCCTCCGACCATCTGGTGCCGTGTGGCGATGTCCTCCGACCATCTGGTGCCGTGTGGCGATGTCCTCCGACCATCTGGTGGCGTGTGGCGATGTCCTCCGACCATCTGGTGCCGTGTGGCGATGTCCTCCGACCATCTGGTGGCGTGTGAAGACAGTCTGGGCATTATTTTGAGCAGTGCGGTTGAGAGTCAGGCTCGCGGATGTTCACTGACCCGGCACAGTCTGCTTTGTACGGTGACACTGATGTACATGCTCGGTCGCGCATCTGGCCGCTGTGCTTAGGCTTGTTTGTATAGAACGCAGTGAGGGGTGACTGAGAACTCAGTGAGACAGGCTGCAATGCGGGCTATCCGGAGGTTTCTCTGAAGCTCGGGCTGCTCATTTCGTTTATGTAAATGATTTGCCGACATGCTTTCACCACTTCCTGCAGTATGTTTGGCTCCGACCTGCCTTGATGTTGACAGCTAGGGGGTGTTTCGGGTCAATTCCGTGTCGGTTGGTTGCACGCTAAGACGCAGGTCCGGGCAGTGATCCCAAAGCGAATCCTTCCGATCAGAATTCGTCCATGCTGACCGCTGGCATTTCCCTCAGCCTGCAACCCGTCTGCAGAACGCTACGGTGGCTGAGGTATGAGATAGGAGGGAGGAAGGAGCATGGAATGGAATGAGATGGGGAGTGACTGGTTGGTATCGGACTGAAATTGTGTCGATTGGGGACTATGAGAGGGGAAGGGTGCCGGAGAGTGATCGGTGTCTGTAGTCCCGCCAGTGGGGGAGGGGTGCCGGAGAGTGATCGGTGTCTGTAGTCACGCCAGTGGGGGAGGGGTGCCGGAAGGTGACCGGTGTCTATAGTTCCGCCAATGGGGGATGGGTGCCGGAAGGTGACCGGTGCCAGTAGTGCCGCCAGTGGGAGGGGTGCGGGACAGTGACCGGTGCCCGTAGTCCCACCAGTGGAGGATGGGCGCCAGAGACAGTGACCGGCGGCCTTTCTGTGGTCCGGCGCGGCCAGGTGGTGGTACCGGCGGGCGTCGTCGCTCCTCCGCTGACACGACCCGAGCATTACCATAATGCAGCGGCCGGCTAACCGGCCACAGGTGCCGCCGGCCTCTCACCTGTGTCGCCGGCCTCTCACCTGTGTCGCTGGCCTCTCACCTGTGTCGCCGGCCACTCACCTGTGTCGCCGGCCGCGGTGAAACCGGCGAGTGTATCGCAAATACGTGCACTCATCCCGCGCGGAGCGGAGACGCGCTCCGAGCGGGTCACGGTGGCGCTGGCGCAGCAGGTGCCAGGTCTCGAGCCGCAGGCGACTGGCGGCGGCTGAGTGTCGCTGCCGCCGGTGCAGGGGTACCCGCCGGTCGGCCGGCCCGGCTGCCAGGCATTGTGTCGTCGGCTCTGGGTCGTGACCTTGGCCTTGGCACCGTCCGACGCCGGTAATGGTAAAGACGCCGGTACACACGGTCGTGTCGCACCGTTTTCCGGCGCCGACCGACGGGCCGCCGCGGTCTTCTCACCGGACTACCGGACGTCCGGGCCGGTGGCACGGCCGTCCCGGTGTTGTCCGCCGGGCTGTGTCTCGGCCGGTGGCACGGCCGTCCCGGTGTTGTCCGCCGGACTGTGTCTTGGCCGGTGGCACGGCCGTCTCGGTGTTGTCCGGCGCTTGTCCGTGTGGCCACGCAGCCGATTGGAACCAGCTGCAGCTGCGGTCCGTTTGTGTATACTCGGGCAGGTTTTTTCTTCGCGCGATGCCTCGGGGAAGTTGCATGCTGACAGCACTTGCTAGCAGTGTCGACAAAGCTAATTGACGAACTGCCGATTTCAAGTGGGAGCAAATGTGAAAGGCATTAGTGCTGTTCGGATGTGGCGGAATGTCGGCACCCAGTTTCATACCGGCGTTATGCCGCACTAGTAGCCATGCTTGGTCTTTGATGTGATGTTTCGACAGCGCCGAAGAAGCATGCGCAGTCAAATTATAATACTCGCCTGCAACCTGCCATGGTGCTTGCCAACGGGATTGGCAAGAAACCGGACACGTGTAGTTTTGTCCAGATCAATGGTATTAACGGGTAAAACCGGGTAAAGCTGCCTCTTCAACTCAGAAACATTGCGTGCTGGCCGAATTTGAGTTGTGCCCACTTTTGCGACAAAGGTGGGCGAAACTGGTTTGTGCAGCCAGTTTTAACCATGATTGAGGCCACCTGCTAGACGAAGCTTGCCATCCCTGTTTGCCAGGAATGATCTCGCCCTGCTTGGGCACTGAAGTCGCCTGCGAGTGCTGATTATGCTCCAGACAACGCTTGCTTGTTCTTCATGCGATTCGCTCTTGGTATGCATTGCAGAAGAGCTTCGATTTTACGTGCCCTTCACCAGTCACTACGCACCAATAGAATGTTGACCAAGAAAGCTGGTGCGCATAATCCTTGTCATTTTAGCGAACTAACGTATGCCAGATATACCCAATGGCCCACTCCGCGTATTTCAACACATGTTTGCAAATGTCCCCATTTCGTGGAGTGGCTGATCTGTTTTTCGCTCGCATGGATCATGCCACAGGATCTACTGAGAGCCTCCACTGCCATGCACGACTGACAGTTAGAGGCGTTCTTGACCTTGTGGCTGCCCGCCTGTCCTCGAGCGGCTTTGCAGTTGAAGATCATTGCGGACGTTCTGTTGGGTTTCGAGGCCTTTGTGCAGCTTCTCCGCGGATGTCGTGCGCTGAGTGCTGCACGGAACAGTCCTGTCCTTGTTTCCTCCGCCTCGCGCCTTAAACGGCACGCTTGAACTCGCTGTTGCTGGGGTGTCGTGACACACTATAATGCAGCACATTTGGGATGTGTGGCGCCACCCTGCTCACCAGTTCAAGACGTGCGTCACATGGCCAAGCCATATTTGTGGATGTATGACGCCACCTATCAGTCCAAAACGTGGGTCACATGGCTAGGCCATATTTGTGGATGTATGACGCCACCTATCAGTCCAAAACGTGGGTCACATGGCTAGGCCATATTTGTGGATGTATGACGCCACCTATCAGTCCAAAACGTGGGTCACATGGCTAGGCCATATTTGTGGATGTATGACGCCACTATCAGTCCAAAACGTGGGTCACATGGCTAGGCCATATTTGTGGATGTATGACGCCACCTATCAGTCCAAAACGTGGGTCACATGGCTAGGCCATATTTGTGGATGTATGACGCCACCTATCAGTCCAAAACGTGGGTTACATGCCTAGGCCATATTCAGGGATGTGTGGCGCCACCCTGGCCATCAGTTCAAAACGTCACATGGCCAGCTGGGGAAATATTGCTGACAGAGGCTGGTGAGTGCAACAACGTGTGGAAGGTCGGCTTTGGTGGCGTCACCGTTTGTTCGATTCGCGCGAGTCTCGTCACGAAGCGCGACACGGAGGCGTTCTGTATCGTGTGCTCGAGCAATCGAGACGAGAATCTGTCTGAATGACTCGGTCGGTGTTGACACTGCCGAACCCGATGAGCACCACATGCGTACACGAAGGTGGCGACACAGCCGCGCCAAGCGAGCGGCTTCAGTGTTGGCCTTTCAGGAGGTTGGCACAGGCCGGGCGAACGCCAAAACCGTCAGCTTAACAAAACCTTAGGTAGCCCGTAGAGCCGTAGAGCCATCTCGACGGTGACTGGCTTCGTGTCACCGGCTGCCGGGGAGGGAAAGCCCGCCCCAGTGCCCGGTGACCCCAGCCGTGCAGTTTCCCACAGAGTGGCGGCTGTGGCTCTCCCAGAGCCTCGACACGGACAGATAAGCCGGCTTTAAATGGCGTGGTCACGTGGTCGCGATAATCACGTGAACAGCATTGTCACGTGACCGGAGTCAGTCGGAGGGCTCGGCGAAGTTCACTTGGTGTCTTTTTGTGGAAGTGACCGTGTTGACTCTAGCCATAATGTCTTCATAATGTGGCGTGAACTCGTCTGTACTCTGAGTCTGAAATGTCGTGATTTCCCCGAGCGTACTGCATGTCCACCCCGCCGCTCCGCGATCATTCATAATTCATATGAATGATCATATGAATGCCCATATCATATATCATATCATATGGTCATATGTGATCATATGATTCATATGAATGCGTTCATGCATAATGTCATACCGTAATTGTGTCCACCTTTGCAGTGATGACCGTCGGAGACGATTCGTGAGATGGTGTGTGCGGGGAGGGGGAGGGGAGGCGGACGCCGTGCAGCCTCTGACCGGGTGCGTATGTCGGTGCCGCAGCTGCAGATCAAGGGCCTGTGTGAGGTGAGCGCCGACCGCGGCGACTCGGCCGCCACCACGCCCACCTCGTGCCTGTCGACCGAGCGGCGCGAGATCAGGCCGTCGCCGCACAAGTTCCTGCGCCGGCCGGCAGGCGGCTCCACTGGCGCGCCGCCGCCGCGCCCCGGCGCCGACGGACGCCGGAAAATACACATCGCCGCGCAGCGCAAGCGCTCCGTATCGCAGGTGACTGGTGGGCGCACGCGCGTCTTGTCCTCGTTTGCGGGAGATTTGAATGATCGGTTTGAATGTTCTGCGTACAAACAACTACCGATTGCGGTATGTGAAGTATAGTTATTTGCTCACACCGTGCTCGATTACCGTGACACCGTGATCGACTGGTCATTTTAACAATTTGAGGTACTCCGTAATTTATGCTGCATTCTGCTATTGTCTGTGACTTGCTGATTACTACTTTGTTGTGCTTTAATTTATGCTACGCGCCACCGTCACGTGTTTTGCGATTTTGTTTCCACATATTGTTTCACTTAAGTTTCGAGCCCACTAACGACCAGCTTGTAAGACAGCTTAGCGTATCGACGCCATAAGCCCAGCCAATGTACTGGCTACATGATCACTGCAGTCCATGCGCCCCTAAACTCCAGCCAATGTACTGCACCGTCATCACTCAGGGCGTGTTCCAAGTTGCGTCCTCTGTTGTTTTTGGTTCCGCCACCACACAGATGAGCCCTATGCAATTATGTTGGGCTGCATTTCTCAATTCCTTTGCATCACTAGATGCCAAAAGGAAATCTGGTGCTAGGATTATGCAGTGCACTGTTGTCATAAATGCTGATGTAAAGTATCAGCTTGCAGTCGTACCAGTGTATGTCATAAGTAGGATGTGCTCACAATCTTGTCATTCGAGGCGTCAGGTAAAAACGATGTGGCCGGCGGTTGGCCCGCTGCTAGATTCGTGTGAATTTCAGCAGGCGAGAGGAGGATGATCCGTTCTTGAGCCGTTCTTTGTTGAAAGTGGCGTTGTGTTGGAGACGGGCGAAGGGCCAGGTCGTGGTGACTGTCCTCTTTACGGCAGCTATTCTGTCAGCGGGGATATGGCCTGGCTAGACTAGACGGCATCGCGTTCGCTAGTGGTATGCGTATGAGCTGAGTGTTGCATTGGTGTCCTCTGGCGGCTACTGTTCGACTGGAGACTGGCGACCACTGTTGTTCGGCTGGAGACTGGCGACCACTTGTTCGGCTGGAGACTGGCGACCACTGTTGTTCGGCTGAAGACTGGCGACCACTGTCGTTCGGCTGGAGACTGGTGACCACCGTTGTTCGGCTGGAGACTGGTGACCACCGTTGTTCGGCTGGAGACTGGTGACCACCGTTGTTCGGCTGGAGACTGGTGACCACCGTTGTTCGGCTGGAGACTGGCGACCACTGTCGTTCGGCTGGAGACTGGTGACCACCGTTGTTCGGCTGGAGACTGGTGACCACTGTTGTTCGGCTGGAGACTGGCGACCACCGACTTCGTTAAGACTAATCTGAACTCAAGCACATGCACTTCGACGGTCTACTCATGTGGCTACGAAGAAGAAGTGTCTCTGGCTCTTCTACGACGCATTCAACTGCTAGGTTATGTAGCGTCGCCAGCCTCGCACGCCTATTGGTCGCGGGTGGACTGAATAATCCCGCCGTTTATGGGATTATAATCCACGACCTTGCGATCAAGAGTTCAACGCCCCACCGACCCAGCTAACACAGCCTCAGATTTGGCCACGTCTCCAGCCGACTGTGCAGCTACCCCTTCCAATTGCACAGACCGTGCCGGTTTGGTGCGAGTCACGTAGGTAGGCTGCTTAAGCTGAAGAAAATCCACTGGAATACACAAAGAAAAAGACGTACTCATGTCAAGTTTAGACTGGGCTGTCGCCCCTACGTAGCTCATGGATTTTCTTCAGGGGTCTACGAAAAAAATCGATGAAACGGGCCGCTTTCGGTGCCTTTCGGTGCCGAACCGCGCGGACGATGTCTGGTCTTGTGTGGTAAAATATAAAAATGTATGTTTGATCTAGTGTATTTTTGCATACTAGGGGGGGGAGCCTCTGGAAGCATGGATCATGCTACATGGTTTTTATCGTCTCTCGCCTGTCGATAATACCAGGCGAATGTAGCCCGTACCAGTTGGTAATCTCGCCACGTGTTGCTCGATCCAAGTGTTCATCGCTGGTGATAGGTTGTATATTTTCAAGTTGTTCCTTTGTTGTCCGATGTTTTCCACGTAAGGTTGAATTATTCGAATGGTGCCTTCATGGGACCAGAGAAAGCATGTTTTGGCATCCTTCATCTAGTTGTTCCCGCGGGAAAATTTCACCGGTTTGTTTCGCATGGGCGCAAAATAGCCTCAGTAGTCGAGGCGCCCTAAAACCCAAATAACTAACTAACCGGTTTGTTTCGTCCAATTATTTGCCTTTGCAACGTCCCATGGAACGGGTATAGAAAAGCTGGGTTCGCCCAACCACCGGATGTCATTGCAAATCGGAGAGCAGTTGACTTGTGGCGATGGGGGGGAGTAGGTGATTGCAGTACTACTAAACCGAACCTGGTCTACCAATCGAAAGGTTATGTGTTCCAGACCAGACCAGATTGCCTCTGGGGAAATTTCGTGCCTAGAATAATCAGCGTAGCAGGTTGACGGCGAAGATCCACCGTGGAAGTTGGATGCGTCGTATAATTATCTATCCACAGGCGTCGGTCCGCGCGGCTGTTGAGCGGCTGTCTGATTACCCCGCGACCGTACAGAGCGGCCGCGGTCAGCATATTTGCCGCGTTGATCCGGCTGTCGCAGCTTGGCTGAGCCTCGGTGGGCGCACATTGGGCGCGGCCAAGTTGAGGTCGCCCGGCCTCGCGTACCTTGGGCACGGTGTGCAGGCATGGACGCTGTTGACCCGGCGTGTCGAAATTCGCGATTTGGGGCGTCGACGCCAGGATGTGAGTGCAGTTTCAAATTGAGAACTTGAGAATTATGAGGAGTATAGTCAAGAAAAACGGAATTTGGATCTGGCGAGATCGGAGACCCGAGGGCGGTGGTGACCCGAGGGCCTTGCCCAACACGGCCCGAGAGCGGCGGCGTCTGCAGACCGATGGCACCAGGAGCTGTTCTCAGCGCGGCGCACGGCTGCCTGCACCGCACTGCCGTGCTGCTCCGCCGTGCTGCTCCGCCCGTGTGCCCCGTTCGTCCGTCCCGGCCGCCCACCTGCTGCCACCGTGCGAGCGCTGTGCAGCGGGCGGCTCTGGAGCGGCCCCCGAGGGTGGTGAAGGTTGATGGTGCACATTTTCCTCTGTGGTAGTGCTGGGTGGTGTGGGACTAATCTCGGGTAAAGCATGCTCACCAGGCCGGAGCGCGACCCGCAATGTCTACGGCCAGCCGCTTGTACAGCTATCATGCAGTACTTAACGTCTCTGAAATGGCTGCTTCTCCCGTCTCTCCTGTCTCCCCTGTCCCTCCTGTCTTCCCTATCTCTCCTGTCTTCCCTATCTCTCCTGTCTCCCCTATGTCTCCTGTCTCCCCTATCTCCCCTATCTCTCCTGTCTCTCCTGTCTTCTGTATTTCCTGTCTTTCCGTTCCCTCCTGTCTCTTCTGCCTCTCTGTCTCGTCCTCCTACTCCTTGTGCACTTGTCAGCCCTGACATTACGAACTGACTGGGTCAGCGATGCTCAGCAAAACCCTGTTCATTTCTAACTTCGTGTGCGTAAAAACCGGTTCACACTGCATGACTGTATTGAAGTTCTGCAGTTGTGAGATGCACGGGACTGGTCAGGTGAACTGGTTAGCATTGTTCCCTCGCTGTAAGGCTCAATTATGTTTGTCGCCGTGGTTGTCATGGTTTCATGGCGCCTAAAATTATATCAAAGATCCAGCATGGCGCGCGAGCGGTCAGATGAAATGCTATGCTTAGCTAAGCTTGACCCAGCCGGCTGTTGAGAGCGCACACGGTCGGTGACGTCCAGACGCTGCCAAGTGGCGGAGCCGCACTGCAGCTGCTACGGCTGCCACTGTAGATAAGATCTACACTGGAAATACCTTCACACGTCTGCACACAAACGAGCCGGGCCATGTCGTCAATGATCAGATATTCCTAATCGCGTTATGTATGGGATCGAAGTTTCACGAGACGTTCCAAACCGCTTCACAAAAATGTCGCTGCCAAGTCTGGCCAGACCCAGACGCTTATGACGAAGTGACGGATCTAAGTGTGTGTGATTTGTCGAGGCCGAGGTCCAGCACGTTTTCTCAGAATGCAGTCGCGGTATAGTTTGGCGGTGACAGTCACCAACTGATCCTCTCTACCCCCCAACCCCAGTCACCAAATGATGTGATTCCTTATGTATAGGGGGGGGGGGGGAGGGTCGGAAAGGAGGATATGCACACGAGGCGACCTGTCGCGCCATCTCCGGGCCGTCGTGGCGCGATACAACAGACCCAACAGGCCCCGTTTCAGCAGAGTATGCCGTCCTGACCGTGACCGTCACCGTCACCGTGACCTGACATGAGCCGTGTCCAGCAGAGTATGCCGTCGTCCTGACCGTGACCGTGACCTGACGTGACGGTGGCCTGACGTGAGCCGTGTCCAGCAGAGTATGCCGTCGTCCTGACCGTGACCGTGACCTGACATGACGGTGACCTGACGTGAGCCGTGTCCAGCAGAGTATGCCGTCGTCCTGACCGTGACCGTGACCTGACGTGACGGTGACCTGACGTGAGCCGTGTCCAGCAGAGTATGCCGTTGTCCTGACCGTGACCTGACGTGACGGCGACCTGACGTGAGCCGTGTCCAGCAGAGTATGCCGTCGTCTTGACCGTGACCGTGACGGTGACCTGACGTGACCCATGTCCAGCAGAGTATGCCGTCGCCGCCGCCGCTGGACGTCGCGCCGTCGTGGTGCGGACGGGAGCCGCCCAGCTCGCTGATGCCGGCCGACGAGTTCCGGCCGCTCTCGCCGGCCAGCAAGCGCAGCCGCCACGAGTCGATCGGCTCCACGCCGCTGGTGCCGGCCGGCGGCGACAGCGGCGAGCAGGGTCAGTCCTGGGTCAGGGGCCACCAGCACCAGGCGATGGGGATCATCCGACAGAGGTCGGGGGTCATCCACCAGAGGTCGGGGTTCATCTGCTGGGGTCATCCACCAGGCGTCGGAAGCAGAGCTGAAAAAAAAACAGCCACGTACCGAGATAATTCCTATCTAGAACACTACTCGCCATAACATTAGCCCCTTTTCCAATAGGTACTACATGGTGCTGCCATTCAATGCTCTATTGCAGAGTTCAAAGTCAAACTTTGTTGCAGAGTTCGCTTAAGCTGTAAACTATAATTAGGTTCTGAAAGCCACCGGGAATACGAATAATATTGCCACCGATTTCCAAAACCATAAAGGTGATTCTTTCCCAAGTTCATGGCTTCCGAATTTGAAGGGAAGCAAGTCATCCTCTTCAAATCCGGAAGTTCAAAGTACAAACACCGCCTGGTCCCTGACCATCCACCTTATTATCGTTATCGAGAGTGATCAACCAGGGCCCATCCACCGGTTACCGAGAGTGATCCACCAGGGGTGGGTCATCCACCGGTTACCGAGAGTGGTCCACCAGGGGTGGGTCATCCACCGGTTATCGAGAGTGATCCACCAGGGGTGGGTCATCCACCGGTTACCGAGAGTGATCCACCAGGGGTGGGTCATCCACCGGTTACCGAGAGTGATCCACCAGGGGTGGGTCATCTACTGGTTGTCGAGAGTGATCCGCCAGGGGTGGGTCATCTACTGGTTGTCGAGAGTGATGCACCAGGGGTGGGTCATCTACTGGTTGTCGAGAGTGATCCACCAGGGGTGGGTCATCCACCGGTTACCGAGAGTGATCCACCAGGGGTGGGTCATCTACTGATTGTCGAGAGTGATCCACCAGTTACCGAGAGTGATCCACCATGGGTGGGTCATCCACCGGTTACCGAGAGTGATCCACCAGTTACCGAGAGTGATCCACCAGGGGTGGGTCATCCACCGGTTACCGAGAGTGATCCACCAGGGATGGGTCATCCACTGGTTGTCGAGAGTGATCCACCAGGGGTGGGTCATCCACCGGTTACCGAGAGTGGTCCACCAGGGGTGGGTCATCCACCGGTTACCGAGAGTGATCCACCAGGGGTGGGTCATCTACTGGTTGTCGAGAGTGATCCGCCAGGGGTGGGTCATCTACTGGTTGTCGAGAGTGATGCACCAGGGGTGGGTCATCTACTGGTTGTCGAGAGTGATCCACCAGGGGTGGGTCATCCACCGGTTACCGAGAGTGATCCACCAGGGGTGGGTCATCTACTGATTGTCGAGAGTGATCCACCAGTTACCGAGAGTGATCCACCATGGGTGGGTCATCCACCGGTTACCGAGAGTGATCCACCAGTTACCGAGAGTGATCCACCATGGGTGGGTCATCCACCGGTTACCGAGAGTGATCCACCAGGGGTGGGTCATCCACTGGTTGTCGAGAGTGATCCACCAGGGGTGGGTCATCCACCGGTTACCGAGAGTGATCCACCAGGGGTGGGTCATCTACTGGTTACCGAGAGTGATCCACCAGGGGTGGGTCATCTACTGGTTGTCGAGAGTGATCCGCCAGGGGTGGGTCATCTACTGGTTGTCGAGAGTGATGCACCAGGGGTGGGTCATCTACTGGTTGTCGAGAGTGATCCACCAGTTACCGAGAGTGATCCACCATGGGTGGGTCATCCACCGGTTACCGAGAGTGATCCACCAGTTACCGAGAGTGATCCACCAGGGGTGGGTCATCCACTGGTTGTCGAGAGTGATCCACCAGGGGTGGGTCATCCACCGGTTACCGAGAGTGATCCACCAGGCCCATCCACCGGTTGTCAAGAGTGATCCACTAGGGGTGGGTCATCTACTGGTTGTCGAGGGTGATCCACCAGGGGCGGGTCATCTACTGGTTGTCGAGTGATCCACCGGGGGTCATCTGCAGAGGGGTGGGGTCATTCGTCAGGGGCCATCCAGTGGCGGACAAGTGTCCGGGTTCTAGTGTCCTCGGATACTGGGAACTGTGAGTTATGTGAAGTCTCAACACTGCATATTGCAGCCTGTTGAGCTATCAGGATCGCGGGGAACGCGCATCTCTTTAGATTTAAATTCAGAATTCGTGTTCCAACAAAGTCCGACCTCCGTCGGTTGACTTACTCGTGTGGCAGAACTAGAATGTGTCGACTTCATCTCACTGTTGACACTTGCAGTGTCAGCGATAGCAGGCAATATGTATGCTTCCTGCTTGAAGTGGTTCTAGTGCAGTATTCTCAGAACGTTGGACTCGTGTCTGCTTTTGGTGTTGGACGCCATTTACTCTCTCGGATGGCAACGAACCGTCCTCCGCCGTCGATATCCCTGCGGTGTGCTGGAGGCGTGTGTAGTCCGCCCTGTCTGAATATACTGCTGTCCATGTCCATGGCTGCTGTCCATGTCCATGGCTGCTGTCCGTGTCCATGGCTTCTGTCCGTGTCCATGGCTGCTGTCCATGTCTGCTGCCCATGTCCATGGCTTATGTTCTTGTCCATGGCTGCTGTCCATGTCCATGGCTGCTGTCCATTTGTATGCCTGCCGTTCATGTTCTGTATGCTGATCCGTGAGCACCACTATGGGCGCGAAATAACCGACGCAGTCCACGCGCCCTAAAGCACAAATCGACCACGGCTTGTACCACCAATGGGTCTGACCCTGTGCGAACCGTCAGAATCACTTGGGCACACACAAACAAAGAAACAAGCAAACAAACAAACACACACACACACACACACACACACACACACACACACACACCAGCGAAGGATAATATGTTGAAATGAATGAGTGCGAAGCCAGCGACGTATTCTCCGGGCCGTGAAGCCCCAATTTCAGTCGATAGTTGCGAAAACAAAGCGCCGTCGGCTGGCTGACGGAGGTCATGCGTCACCATCAGTGTCACTTGTGAAGTTCATCGGAGTGGCCAGCAGGACGCCAGCACTCGTGTCCGAGTGTGTGTGTGTTGCCGTGCAGCAGTGGGTAGGAGCTGCGGTGGCAGAATCGCTCCTGCGCTGTCAGTCCGGGTTCGGGTTCAAGTCGCATCACCGGATCGAAATTTTCGCTTCTTTGCGACTGTTTTTCCCATAAAAACCGCGCGCTATGCGGCCAACTCAACCAAGCGCGTCGTATAATCAATCGCGGTGCTCCAGGTCGCTGGCTATTGTGGGTATGTCTCACATGCATCGTCAGTACATCATGAGCAGCACAGCCTTGTGATACGCGTTGAACTCCACAGCTATTGGGCGCCAATGATCAAAGACTGGTCGAGGCGCCATGAAATCCAACTGGCGAACGGACAACGAACTCGGAAGCCGTGTGAATATTCGCAGCTTTTGGAATGCGTGTTCAACCCAACATGAATCGCCCGGCTTGTAAGCCATTTTCTCTCCGTGTGCGCGTGCGTTTTTCTCTGCCGGCTTCACACGCGCTGCACGGACAGCGGGTTGTTTGCAGCCGTCGCGCACCGCAATGGGTGTGCTGCGATTCTGGCGCCGTCCGGCGGCGCCGGGAGCACTGGTCTTGCGCTGGCGGCGCCTGGTGCCGTTCGTACGGGTCGCGCTGAGCCGAAGGATTCGGCCATGGACCCGTCCGGACCCGCCGGACGGGTGGGAGGAGGGCGGCAACGGAATGCGCCAAATCGGTTGGTAACATGACTGGCTTACCCGATGTTCGCGGATGTTTTTTTTTCGCCCTAAGAACTGTTGAGAAACATTGCGACTCGACCGCGGCGAGTTCTGTCAGATGCGGCTCATCACTCCCGAACGGAATAAACAGTACAGCGGATTCCGGTTATCTGGCTGTGCTCTGCCGGCGGCGACTTTGCCGGCCTCGAGTCGGTGGCAGACTGTTGCCGAATGGCCAATTGTACTTTGTTGTGGCAGTTAGTCATCGACTCGCGGCACGCGTCGTTGTTGCTGGAGAGCTCCCGTCACGCCGGGCTACACCGTTATGCGAGATACTAAGAATCCCATGCGACCGCCTACGCACACCTCGGAAATGGTGTGCTATCGTAGTGGCGCGATGTTGCGCGTGAAGGACACAGGCAGGTTGGGGCGTTTTTTTTCCGAGCGGGAGTGCACCTGCACACAAACTGGGAGTCGTTTTCACGAAACATTGTCCTGAAGGACATCTTTAGCCGGACACGAAGAACAGCTCTAGCTAATTCCGGATTGGTGGGATCAGGGTAATGGCAATTCTGATGTTCCGATGTTCAACAAAGCTCCGACGATCGGCCTTGACAATGCACCAACTGACAGCAACTGACAACACCTGCTGGTAATCGCTGAGAGGGTATCGCTCATGCTGCCATGTCTTGTTCAGTTCCAATGGAAAGTATCTAATCCTAACGACTTGTAGAATAACTCCAAGGTCGTTCCTAGCTCGAAATAACTCGACGATGCAGACGTGTCTTCGTGACAAGGAGTGCTCCAAACATGACCAAACAACCTCGTCAGGTAGTGTTTAAGGTGTGCTGTGTAGTACTGGAAAACAGGCGCTAATCTTTCCATGAAATCAACAAACCTGCTGCCAAATTTACTTATACCCACTTACTGAAACGGCTAGCAGCCGCTCTCACGAACTTTTCACGAACACGTTCAGTAAATCACTCTTTGCATCGGTACAGTACACGTTAATCGCTAAGTTAGTAATGTTATTGGACTTTGCATCTTTCCTGCTGTTTATCAGGATTGGTCCGCATCGCCAGGCTATTTGAAGAAATTTGGTGTTATCCCACCAGAAGCCACCATGTGTAAAACACTTTGAACTGACCAGGGCGTGACGACGGATATGAGGCCTGCTCTCTGATTACAAGTATATACTGCCAGAAAAGTTCAGGTGCTGGCATGCGCTTCTCAGGCCACCTTGTCGAGGCATAAAGGTGCTGTTGAACATCTGAATATATTTACCTTCCCTTGATTCTACCGGTCCGAAATTAGCTGAAGTTGTTTGTAAACGAGTCTTAATAAAGGTGTTTTTTTTTCAGAACGAGGCTTGGTGAAAACGTCTAGTGCGTGTTCGGAACGACTTTATTTCGTGCCAGAAACGCCGGAAGCCACAAAGCGTCACCCCACCACGACGCACGACAGAAACAGCATCAACACCCGTGCCAGTACCAGCGAACAGCAGCACCATTACTGACAACAATGTCGTCAGCAATGTCACCACCCAGGGGCGCTATATGACCTGTGCAGTCGATGCGCCCCTAAACCACAATAACAATGTCACCACCCATACAACACCAGCTGCAACGTAGCGACGCCCAAGTGTGCCGTTCCCGCCAGCGATCGTCTCAACGCGCCGTGTGTCCGTTGCAGAGGCGCCTCTCGATCTGGCCAGCTCGAACCACTCGTCGGACCCGCGCGCCGACGAACGATTGTCCATGGAGCTGGTCAACCAGTCGAAACTCCTCAACGTCAAGGTGGAGTTTGAGCAGCTGCATCAAAATATGATGTCCGGCCCGCTGGCGCTGTCTGCGCCGCCGCAGGCGTACGAGGTGGCGCTGGCCGCGGCCGTGGCCGCCGCCACGTCGACCTCGTCACTGTTCGGACACACGCACAGTCCTGGTGAGTCCGCGCGCAGCCCCACCTCATCACTGTTCGGACAGCCGTGGCAGCCGTGACAGGCGATGTGGTGGGCCGTCGCAGCCGTGACATGATATCCGCCGCGGCAATGTTAACAGCCGCCGTGGCGATCTTGACGGCCGCTGTGGCAGCCGTGACATATATGGCAGCCGCCGTGGGGATGCTGGGGGTTTAGGGGCGCATCGACTGCAGTGGTCATGCAGCTAGATCCAGAGAAGTTATGACTAGAGGAATAGCAGGCAGGCGTACGGAAATATCTCGCTATTCTTGGTTATATTGTATTGGTTGGAAACGTGCAGTCGTGGCAGTTGTGCTAAATATTCAATTTCACCTGGTATTATTCACGTGTTTTACCGAGTCTCTGTGGGACTTTTGTGAAGTGTTGCTGATGGGGCGCCTGAAGGTCGAGCTGGTCGTACCCCGGCTGGAAGGGAAAGGGTTCAGCGGCCAAGGCAGGGCTGAGCCATCCAGCAGTAGAATGGTCATCTCAACCGAAAGTTTGTGGGTTCGAGTCGCACCTGTTGCTGCTCTTGGCCGGCGTCCAGTCGGCGTGAGAGATTGGCGACGCCATGTGACGAAGACGAGCACCAACAACCAACCAACGTGAACTACTCGGCCGTGCCGTGTTTGACGAGCTTGTAACTTCGCAAAGACATACCCTCGAATTACGAAATAACCTCAGACAAGTAGTTTCCTTCTCAGAGCTGCACATCTCAACCTATCAGGTTCTGGTCTGTGTAATGTGTTCTTTTCCCACTTCATTTTACATAGGGTCATGCTCTCGAGCTTTGGCGCCTCTTATCCAGGGGCGTCGTAACGGCGCAATGTGTACAGTGAGGAGCATGAGCGCTCTGCGCGGTATTTTGCTGCCAGTTCCTGGCGAATGCCGGGGACGAGTGGTCTAGGGGTAAGATGCTCGTCTCACAATCGAAAGGTTGTGGGTTCGAGTCTCACCTGTCGCTACCCTTCGCCCGCGACCAATCGGCGTGAGAGATTGGCGACGCTACATGACTCAACGGTCGACGTGTCGTAAAACCAATAACCAACCAACAACTGGCGAATGCCACACAATGTGTGATGACATGAAATTCGTTATCGAGTTTGTTGTATTGTAAAATAACACGTACATCTTCACTTCAATTAATAAATCGGATTAGTGCATGTGTGAAACGTTGCAGCGCGCGAGGTGAATGAGCCAGGGAACATGTCAAGCCGGTCAATGTCTGAGGAGGTGCGACTTGCCGGGCCTCGGCTGGATCCGCTGAACAGGGCGTCTCGTGTGGAGCATGGGCTCATGGTGTGCGTGCGTCTGTGTGTAATGTATGTCGGCTGATGCCATGGTGCTCTTGTAGCGGTGCAGGTCGCTGATGTGATATGATCGCTCTATGATGTGTGAGACTGGTAGCGGTGCAGGTCGCTGTTGTGATTGGATCTCCCTATGATGTGTGTGGCTTGTTGAGGTGTAGGTCGCTGCTGTGGTAGGAACGCCCTATGCTGCGTGGGACTTGCATCGGTGTAGATCGCTGTTGTGATAGGATCGCCCTGTGCTGTGTGGAGCTTGTAGCGGTGCAGGTCGCTGTTGTGATAGGATCGCCCTATGCTGTGTGGGGCTTGTTGAGGTGTCTGTTGCTACTGGGGTAGGATCACCCTATGCTGTGTGGGACTTAGCCGGTGCAGGTCGCTGTCGTGATAGGATCGCCCTATGCTGTGCGGGGCCTGTGGCTGGATGTCTGTGTTGGATGTATCTGGTGAGGCGTTTTGCAAAGTGAACGTTTACTTTTCTTTCGGTGTTAGTTACCAAATGGAGATAAATACGGAAATGAGGTTGTATTTTGATGATATAGCCGTGGTAGTTGATTCGCACTAAAGCCCAAAAAGGACCAAAATCATGACAGAGCGTTATCCAACGAGATCAAAGGTCGTTATCAAGCGTTCGAAATTATGAATGTATGAGCATACATACCTTGCGTCCTGTGATAAGCGATTGTGGTCGAAATATAACCTCATTTTTTTCGTATTCGCTTTTTATTTTGATTTCAATGGAAGCGTCGATAGTCACCTTCGAGAAGAAAACCACATGAAGGATCATATTCCTCTCCGCTGCACTGAAACAGTGAATATCTGATCAGCATGTGACATTTATGCAGACGTTCTCCAAATATACACGGGGATACTAGTGGTGCACTGATGATAGCGTGCAATGTTCAGTTCCCAACGGGTGCGTCAGCGGCGTCGGCGAGGTTTGTCGTGTCTGTGCGGTGTTGATGTGGTGTCTGTGGTGTCTGTGTGGTATTTGCAATGTTGATGTGGTGTCTGTGTAGTGTCGGTACGGTATCTGTAGTGTGGTGTAGTGTCGCTGTGATGCCTGTGTAGTGTCGGTGTGGTATCTATAGTGTTGGTGTGATGTCTGTGTGGTGTTGGTGTCGGTATGGTGACGGCGTGGTGTTCCGACGGCTGGTGGTCCCGCAGCGGCGCGCTCTCGCTCTGGTGCGGCCTGTCTCGGCTGCCGGCGGTAGCCAGCACATGACCGCCGCGGCGCGCGACACAGTTGTCTGCCGGATACACCGGGCCGAGTCGAGTCGGGGTCGGGCGCCTCCGCCGGCCGCTGCATAATGAGCGCGCGCCGTGCGACCTTGGGATCGCAGCGTCGCGAGGACACGGTCGGCAGTGGACGGACGATGGACTGGGGTCAGCAGGGGTCAGCGTGTCGTGTCAGGGGTCAACCGCCGGCGGCAGCCGCCGCATCTCGCCCATCTGGCCCGTCTGCCGCCGTTTGAAACCGTCTGCAACCGTCTGCTACCGTCTGTCACCGTCTGCCGTCGCGTCTGTCACGGTCTGCCGTCACGTCTGTCACCGTCTGCCGTCGCGTCTGTCACGTCACAGTCTGCCACTGTCTGCCACCGTCTGTCACCGTCTGCCGTCGCGTCTGTCACGTCACAGTCTGCCACTGTCTGCCACCGTCTGCCGTCGCGTCTGTCACGGTCTGCCGTCACGTCTGCCACCACGTCTGCCACCACGTCTGCCACCACGTCTGCCACCATCTGTCACCGTCTGTCACCGTCTGCCGTCGCGTCTGTCACGTCACAGTCTGCCACCATCTGCCACCGTCTGTCACCGTCTGCCGTCGCGTCTGTCACGTCACAGTCTGCCACTGTCTGCCACCGTCTGTCACCGTCTGCCGTCGCGTCTGTCACGTCACAGTCTGCCACTGTCTGCCACCGTCTGCCAGGCGGATTGTTGGTTTTTCTGCGGCGCAGTCGCTCATTGCGGACGCAGGGCTCTCCGGCGGTGGTGGCGTAAGGCACACGGCACCGTTGACGGCAGGGCCGGCCGTCGTAGGTCTACGAGGGGGGGTGATCGAATGCTACCAGGTGTTTTCGGACGTGGACTACAGCTAGTGTGCCGGATCGGAGCCGTCAGCCGGAGCAGACCCGTCGGCTGGACGCACAGACTGGCGTGGCATTTGCCACGTGCCACTGAGGTGTGCGCAGTGTGTTCGTCACGTGCTCGCTGGTCAACGGTGTGGCTGTGTTTATTATGGTTTGGCTGGACACAATCTATGTAGATATGTCTTGGCTCTCGTCCGTGCAGGGGGTTGGGGAGGTGAGGTGATGCAACCCTGTTTTTTTTTCGCTAGTGCAAAAGAACGTCCATTGGTGGAGCTGTAGGAGCGTCTTTCAAGACCTTATGCTGCACAAAAGGAACACGTGACGTCAGGTCGCTGAGCTGTGACGTCATTGGAAGGAAGAAATGTCAGGCCGTGTTTCGTTAAAGTCGCACATCATCTGCAGTTAACCATAACGATTTCCCTGCAAGTGGTCGATGTGTTAAGTGGTCGGGTAATGGGCAATTCAGGTAGTGTCCGTGCATAGGTCATTAACTTTTCCAAGGTCATTCTAGATCATTGACCCAATGTGATCTCATGCGACCTTTTTCGAATTTTGCGTTATTCTGGAGTTAATTTTCATGCTGAAGCTGAACTTAGCCTCCCTCTTTACCCCTAGGTACAAGAAAATAATCTTCGGCCACTTTTAGTAGTTGCCAAAATGAGGGCAGCGTTTCAACCTAATCTCATACTTGACCTGTGGGTCGACATGCAATGTACCACACGCAGGTTGGTAGTATCTGAAGACGCTGAGAATAGGTACTATGTTAAACAGTTGAGGCACCGAATATGTGGGCGCTGTATGACTGAAGCAGTCGATGCGCTCTTAAGCCCAAATAACCAACCACCAATCATGTTTTGCTTTCCCCACTTCTCCGCTGGTCCCGTATGCTGAACACCGCACTTCTCGGCTGGTCCCGTGTGCCGAACACCGCACTTCTCGGCTTGCCCCGTGTGCCGAACACCGCACTTCTCGGCTGGTCCCGTGTGCCGAACACCGCACTTCTCGGCTGGTGTGACGAACACCGCACTTCTCCGCTGGTCCCGTGTGCCGAACACCGCACTTCTCGGCTGGTCCCGTGTGCCGAACACCGCACTTCTCGGCTGGTGTGCCGAACACCGCACTTCTCCGCTGGTCCCGTGTGCCGAACACCGCACTTCTCGGCTGGTCCCGTGTGCCGAACACCGCACTTCTCGGCTGGTGTGCCGAACACCGCACTTCTCCGCTGGTCCCGTGTGCCGAACACCGCACTTCTCGGCTGGTGTGCCGAACACCGCACTTCTCGGCTGGTCCCGTGTGCCGAACATCGCACTTCTCGGCTGGCCCCGTGTCGGCGCTGTCGGCGCCAGATGCTCCGTCCTGAGCCCGATCGTCGAACCGGTCAGCGGCCGGCGCTGCTGTGCCGCTGATGCCGCCGGGGTGTGATAGACCCCGGCCGCGGGCGATAGCGAGGTCGTGTATCTCGGCCGCCGCGGCTGGCCTTAGGTAGTTGACTGGGCGTGATGGCGAACCGACTTGAGCTCTCCTCTGTCTGGGTGACGTTTGAGAGCTCGTGGGACGGATGTTGACGCGGCGTGGTGGTATGGAATGGGTGTGGTCCCGGCCGCGATCTTGACCTCGACCCTGCCGCCGTTGCATAGTTCGCAGCGTTGAGCAATGTCTGACCACGACCTGAACACCAGAGCTGGCTTCTCCCTGGCCGCGACCACGATCGTGAACCCATACTTTGGCTCCGTAACGGTGACTTCTACCCCGAGCCTGAGCGTGATGCTGCCTCCCGCCCTGTCCGTGATCCTGATCGGAACTCCGGTCCTAACCACAACATCAGCACTGCCTGTCAACCCACACCCACACCCGTTTCAACCACCCAGTGTTCACCTGGGGCGTCGAACCCCAACACTGACTTCACCCTGGCCTTCACACGAAACCTGACCGACCCTGAGTTTGGCCTCGCTCGCCGGCACAATGTCAGCCAGCTCTCACTCCGGCACAGGCACTGACGGTGACCCTGACCCTCGGATGACCTTGACCCGCGTGTTGCAGTGTCGGCCGCCTCCGACTCTGACCGCAAGTTGTGGTCGGAGGAGAACATGGAGCTGGCCCTGGACGCGCTGCGCACCTCGCGCATGTCGCTCTCCAAGGCCTCCTCCGTTTACGGCATCCCCTCCACCACGCTCTGGCAGCGCGCGCACAAGGCCGGCATCGGCACGCCCAAGAAGGAGGGCTCCAACAAGAACTGGACCGAGGAGGACCTGCAGCTGGCCCTGAACGACCTCAGGTGAGTGATGGCTCTCCGGGTGGCGTCGCGGGTGGTGGGAAGTTCGTGAGCAAACTCCTGCTTAGCTAGATTGGTGTTTGCCTGCCTTGGGGACGGAGAGCTTCGCGTGAATGAGCTTTGTGTATCGGAGACAGGCGTTTCTGCTCGAGAGAAAATGCGAGCTTATCCAACGGAAAGCCTGATCCGCGACAGTTCGCCGAATCGTGGGAGCGACTGGTGACTTAGCGTGGAGATGTTGTTGATGGGGCCTGTCTCACTCATGTCTAATACCGTGGTCACGGCTGGGAATGCTGGACAAAGGCCAGTGGTTTTTAGCATGTTGTGGTTCGAGTTCGCTGAAGCAATTTTTTATTGAGACTAAACTGGACCATTAATTGTTGTGTAGGGGAAAGTGAGGTAAGTTGGGCCACTCATTATCTCACCCCCTATGGTGTCATGAGATATTATAAGCCAGCTGCCGACACTTCGAAGAAAGTCTTCATTTTTGGTTGGACGGCGGGCTGGGAGCGGTAGATATCTAGTGAACCCTGAACAAAACCGTTTTTTTAAGGTCTGAAGCAATTTTTCCTTGACTTGGGAAATGTTTTTATCTTCCTTAATTGGTAACAGGTGGGCTTCGAATCATAGCACACAATTGTAGACATGTGTTTTCTCTTGACATCCACCAAAGCCACTTTGGGGTGGGATGGTCAGGAGATGGGCAGCAGTATTTTATCTGAAGTGAGGTGGGTATGGAGCTAGTTGAGCCATCGCGACCTGGACAAGATGGCAAGATGGATGAGCAGTGGCCTATTAATGCGTTGCGCGCTGCTGATGTTTTTCTCATGAAACACGACATAAATTGGCATAAAATTATATTTCAGCCTATTGGCCCTTGAACAGATTGTTCTGTGATGAGTTATGGTGTGACAATACCAGAGAAAAGGCGGTGAAAATCTAGGTCGAAGTATATTACGTGGCATTTTCTGATAACTTTCATGTTTTCCCGCCAGAACATGTGAGATGGCAAAAAGTGAGCACAAAAATCCTGCAACACTAATAGTAACACTCCCCAGTAGTCGTCACAGAATTTGTTTACATAAATAAGGTTTCTGGTCAACTTACCCCACCACTAGGATCGACTTTCCCCACGCCCGGGGTAAGTTGAGTCAACGGTGAGACGTCAGAACAACTCAAAGTATCACTGATTTATAATTGTTGGAGAAAAATCTTTACGTGACTCATTTGTGCCCAAAAGATCACTTTTTTCAGATGTGCACAAATTTTCATATGTGCAAAACTAATCAATATGTCTCACCACATGCGCCCAAGACCCTCTCAAGTAAAAATTGGCTCGACTTACCTGGACTTCCCCTGCACTAAAAACGGATGTTGCATGTTACACGCGACATTCCGTGGTCAAAGTTTTTTTGGGAACGGTTTATGCTAATGCTTTGGTTTATGAGAATGTTTTGTACCCCGTTGGTGATTTTGTTCACATAAATGAAGTAATTTTGTGAAGCGCGGATATCGTTTCTGCGCACATTTCGCCACCGAGCAAAGATCAGAAGAGGGGACGAATGGTCTAGGGGTAAGATGCTCGTCTCACAATCGAAAGATTGTGGGTTCGAGTCTCACCTGTCGCTACTCTTCGCCCGTGACCAATCGGCGCGAGAGATTGGCGACGCTATATGACTCAACAGTCGACGTGTCGTAAAACGAATAACCAACCAACCAACCAAAGATCAGAAGAAATAATATTGTCTTCGACGGGATGTCGTTTTCTTTATACCTTCAACAGTTGTGTGCCAAAATGCTTCAATGAAGCTGAGTTTTGCTTGCGTGTTGTCACAATGGACAGAACTATCTAGTCCGGCTTGTCAAAACTGCGGCGCTAACCGGTTTCAGTAGTCACCGGGATGATGCAACTTGTCAGTCAGCCTGGACATTAGCAGTACGGCTATCCTCGGCTCCATGAGCGGCCGTAGCGCGCCCTGGCGGCGGCCTCGTCCTCCTCATCCTCATCCTCATCCTCGCCCTCCTCATCTTCATCCTCCCCCATCCTCATCTTCATCCTCCTCATTATCATTCTCATCCTCATTCTCCATTTCTCATCATCATCCTTCTCCTCCTCCTCCTCCTCCTCCTCCTCCTCCTCCTCCTCCTCCTCCTCCTCCTCCTCCTCCTCCTCCTCCTCCTCCTCCTCCTCCCCATACTCCTCCGCCTCTTCATTCTCATTCTCAGATTCTCATCCTCTTCATTCTCAGTCTCATCATCATCATCATCATCATCATCATCATCATCATCATCATCATCATCATTCTCCTCCTCCATCTCCATCTCCATCTCCCCCTCCCCCCAGGCGGTTGGCTGCAGGGGCGGGTGGCGCGGCGGCGCCAGACGCCGTTGATGGAGCTGGAGCGGCAGCGGGACGCGTCGCGCGCCGTTGTCCGAGATTGGCGCGGCCTTGGCGGCCGACCGTGCGGTGCAGTAGTTGAAAATTTCGGCCGCCTTTTTCGCCGCGGCACCGTGTTTGCGGCGCGTCCTCGCTCGCGTCGGCTGGCCCTATCGGCGCCATATCGGTGACCGACATCCGCCTGCCAGTTTTCCCCGTTCGTTGACGGACGCGGCGACGGAAGGACATGGCGCGTCACCGCTGTCGCTGTGCCGCCCGGCCGCCTGCAGCCGGGACCGGTCCGGTCGGTCGGCTGCCGACCGTCGCGGTTTTTGTGCTCGTCTTTTTCGCGTTGTTGTCTGCTAAATATGGTTCTCATGGCTTTCAACGATTGGCGTGTGGGTTTTCTCTTTCCGTGCTCGTTGAGAGTGTGTAACGTAGTGTAATGTGCTCGTTGGAAGTGAATAGTATGATATTAGCAAAGATGATTGCACATTTGAGGGAATAGATGGTCCGTGAGTATTACAGATGAATGCACAAGTGTAGAAGAACACTGCCATGATTGGCAGTTGCATGTGCATTGTTGCGGCGTGTTGCTTTCAAGTCTCGGCATAGCCATAAATATCTGCAAGGCCGGTATTACGGACGTGTGCATATCAATCCAGTTATAAAATTCGTCTCAATGGCACATAAACCAAATGTAACGAGTTCGCCGCTTGTTAACATGTTTGGTGGTAGTTGATTATTCTAACAAGTTTATGATGGATCTGACCAAACCATGTTGCATTCATCATGTTGGCGGAGGCACACTGGTCTGGGCTGAATCTCCAACACTGCCAGTTGTCAAAATCTGCCGATAGTAAATCTGATACCATATGTGGTCGCAAGTGTCGTTCGTCCGTCTATAAGTTGGTACATCTCGGGCGTTGACATCACTGACAAATCATTTCTCCTGCGGCTTTTTAAAATTCTGCTGTAACCGGGCGTCACCTTTGTTGGCAACTTTCTTCCGCCGAGACCATCCCCGCTACATGAAATCACGATGATTGGAATCACAGACTGGTATCTTTCGGCACGCCGGCATTGTTGTGCCTAAAATGAGCGATCTGCGATGCAGAGCGGTGGTCACGAAGTCGGCAGGTGAAGAGAAGAACCGAAGTCTGTGATTGTTGCACCGGTGGCGAGCCGACGGCTGCGGCGGCTGCGGCGGCTGCGTCGAGTAACGAGATGTTGTCGGTCGTGGTGTGTTTTGCGTACCGGCTTATGCTGTGCGACGATGATCGGGCAGATGTCCCAGCACCGGGAGCCGGATACGATTGTAGTTGCTGTGGGTGCAGCGGGCAGTTCGCGGCCGAGATGACGACCACATCGGTACTCTGTCATCTCGGTCCCGGTCGGCGACCAGGACCGAGATTCTGGTGGGGAAGATGCCAAAAGGCTGGCAGCATAGGCGGACGCGGTAATACGTGTGGGTAATTTCGGATCAAGTGAGTGTTTTGAACAGCTTAATGGGACAATATTTTCACATTTTTAGTTCTCTGAGATATTTAAATCTGCAAATATGCATCTATATCAACTTAGACGCATATTACGATGAACTCAGTACCCCTCTATACGATACTATCACCGCCTCATCTGGGTTCGGTACCGTACCGATATTTGCATTGTAAACAGCCTACGTGTCGACTAGCTGCACTGACGGCTGAGTGGAGCGGGGCCAGGTAATTTTGCGATGTGCTGATCTTGGCTGCCTACGCCACTTGATACGGGAATTCAGTTAAGGACTGGAAACCCTCGGAACGGCTGTTGCCAGTCAAGTTGTGGATTGGACTGGGCCATTGTGGTAGCAGTCGGTTCCTAGTGACGCGTGGCACGATGCACGGACCATTCATGTCAGTCGGTTCCTAGTGACGCGTGGCACGATGTACGGACCATTCATGTTTCGTTGGTGATGGACAGAGGAAATGTGTTGGGACATTTGTATAGTTTGTCACCCGTGATCGGACGTACCATACGGGGTCAGTAGTCCAAGGGCAGGACGATCTTCTCCCAACCGAAAGGTTGTCCGTTCGAGTGCCACCTATCACTGCTCTTCATCCGCCACCGATCGGTATGATAGACTAGCGACGCTCTGTGATCACGGCACCGGACCAGTAAAACCAACCAGCGGCCAACCAACAACCATCCGATAGAGCACCATTCGTTAGCCTACAAAAACAGGTTTGCAAGTCGTGTCACGCCGAACTAGGAAACCGACATATACAGGAAGCACAGTAGAATGTGTGAGGTGCTACCGTCATTTGTTGCAATTTCACAAAGGAGAAAGCTGGAAGCATTCACAGGCGAAGAGACATGTGGCTACCGCTATACCGTTTCAGAGTCAAAATAACATCATTATTACTTCTCGGTTAGTTGGTTGGTTGGTTGATTGGGCTTAGGGGCGCATCCACTGCGTTGGCCATACAGCGCTCAGTCATTACTACTTCTCCACGTTTAGCCACGTACATGCAGGGGCGTCGCCACCGGGGGGGGGACAGTCGCCCCCCCCTGCCGTGAGACTTCCCCCCCCCCATGAAATTTGAGCAGGCCCCTATCCGGAAATGCACAGGAAAAAAAGGTGAGCAAGTAGGCCGACGAGACAGAAGATCAAGCTGTCAAGGAGACCCCAAGACTAGCAACGAGGCCCCCGGAAAATATAATCAGGTCCCTATAAGAGACGTAGGACAGAGATTGGGAGGAGGTCCTCAGGATGAAAAGGATGCCACCGAGACGGACAAGAAGCCACCCAGGTTAGACAAGAAGGCTTCCGATCGTTGGCAGGATATTCTTAATTTGGAAAACGAGGCCTCCGAAGATGGAACAGGAGGCCCCTACAATAGAAAATAAGGAATGATAGGAGAGATTTCCCCGGACGCAAAAGGGAGCCCCAAGATGGGTAAGAAGGTCTCCGCAGGAATGAGAGAAGGCCACCGAGACTAGCCAGATGAGGACCATATTTTGGAGGAGGAGGACCCTAGGAGAGAAGATTTGGGACTATGACGCAAGAGCATCCTGCTAAGAGGATAATGAGGCTCCAAACACAGGTGAGGAGGCCCCCAAGACGTGAGAGGAGGCCCCCAATTTGAAAAAGGAGTCACCTAGGAGAGGATAGGAGGCCCCAGAAATCAAGAGAGTGCCGACAATTGGCACGGAGGCCCCCAGGATCGCAAAGGAGACCTCCAGGATTGCAAGGAGGCCCCAATACGGGAAGGGAGTCCCCAGAAAATGAGAGGAGGCCCTAAGACGGAAGAGAAGGCCAGTGGATATGAGATGAGGTTTCGAAGACGCAAAAGCAGGCCCCAAAACGGGTAAGGTTCCACCAAGATAGAAAGGGATGATCCAGAAACGTGGTAGGAGGCACCTAATTCGGAAGAGGACGACACAAGATTGGAAATGAGACCCCATGATGAATTAGAAGGCCACTAAAATAGGAGATAAAGGCCATTATATAAGAGAGATGGCTCCCAGGCGAGAAAGAAGGCTCCAAGACGGGTAGGAAGGTCCCCAGAAATGACGAGGCAGCTGTGATAGGAAGGGTTGCTTGTAATTTGGAAGAGGCACCTGGGAGATAAGAGGAGTCCACCAGGAGATCAGAGGTCACCCTTAAAATGGGCAAATATCGAATCAAAACGCAGAGCAGGAGGCCCCAGACGTGAGAGGAGGCCCCTAATTTGAAGAAGGCTTCTAGAGGAGGAAAGGAGGCCCCTGCCGGACTTGAGAGGAGTCCCTCAAGAGGGAGTAGGAGATCTCCAGGGCCGAATGAGTCCCCGAAGATCGGAAGGAGTTCCGAGGAAATGAGATGAGGTCCTTAAGATGGGAGTGGCAGCAGGTATGGAAGGAGGTGAGGTTTCCCAAATTGAAGATCTCCTCAAAACGTGTATGGCTTTGCCAGGACAAAGGAGGAGGCCCCTAATTTGGCAGGGAATTCCCCTGGAACATGAGAGGAAGCCCCATACCATGTTAAAGGGGCCCCAGGATGTAGGAGGAGGTCCTCTAAGACAGGAGAGGAGGACAATTGAATATGGAGGAGGGTAGGACACACTAGAAGACATCCAAAGCTGGTAAAGAGGCTCCAGGAAATGACACGAGACCCATAAGACGCGAGAGGAGGCCTATAATTTGCAAGAAGAAGCCCCTAATAAATGGTAGGAGTCGTGTCGGGGTACTTGAAAATCACGATATGGCCCCAAAAGATCCGGCTGGGGCCCCTGCAAATCACGCTGAGCCTGGGGTATCAAAAAGTGACGCCCGGACCATGAAAATCACGCCAGTGGCACGACACGTCGTACCGTTCCCCAACAGTCTCATTGGGACACAAATGAAGCCGGGGAAACGAAAAACAATCCGGACATGGATAATCACTTTGGGGCCCCAACAATGACGCCAAAAGCCTCCAAAATGTATTGGACCCCCAAAAAGTGTCGAGGTCGCTAAAACTCATGCTAGGGATCCAAGCGAATGACGTCGAGACACAAAAGATTACATTGGACTAAAAAAAAGTCGCGTCGCAGTCCTTGAAAATCACACTGGGGGCCCAAAAGGTCACGCCGGAGACCCAAAAGTTGCAGCTTGCCCCCCCAAGAAAAAAGTTATTAACCAGAATGTCAATCTGCGGCCTCAAAGATCGGGTCCAGGACCCCGAAAACCCGTTGGGCACCGGGAAAAAAAGCTTGTCAGGGCACCGAAAAAAAATCGCACCGGGAGACGATGAATCGTACCGGGACCAAAAATATCACATTAAGACCTTTAAAGAAATAGAACTCGATGTCCAAATAGTTCACACCGAGACTCGATCGAATCGACCCCAGCACCGGAAAATTAAGAACAGGTCCGGAAAGGAAATGTTATACTCCGAAAGGTGCCATTGACTGGGGAAAAAAAACTCCTTCGGTGGCCGCAGTGGCATATCAAAGAGGCAAATACCCCCTCCCTCCTGAGAGACATAAGCTCACAAGAATCGAGCCGGGGCCCCAAAAATATCGCGCTCGGGACCCACAATTCCCATCGGTTGTTTGAAAAATTTAGTCTGTGCATCAAAAATTCACGTCGGGGCTCCCGAAAATTGCCATCCAGGGCCCCACCTAACCACAGTGTGAGCCCAAAAATCGCATCGGTATCCGAAAAAAAATCAAGTCGGATCCCTTCAAAATAAGGAGGGATTCCAAAAAGTAAATGTCCGGGTCAGGAAAATGGCTCTGGAACACCGAACATATCAGATGCCTTCACAAATCCCGTACGGCCCCGAAAAGCATACCGGAGCTCGAAAAATCGAGGTGAGATACAAAAACAGGGCGCCATGGGCTCGAAAAATCATACCGGGATTCGGACTTTATAAAAAAAAGTCAGAAGAGATCCACAAAAATCGCGTTGAGCCCAGAAAACTGGCATTGGGTCCCCGAACCACGCGCCTGGGCGCGATAAGTCGCGCTGGTACCCAGAAAAATCGCACCGAAGCCCCAAAATCGTGCTGGGCCCCACAAATGTGCGTCAGAAGCTCCAAATACAGCGGGACCGTAAGAGCATAACGGGGGCCGAAAATGCAACTGGCCCTCCAAAGCGCACAGTCTCGCAAAAAGCGACAGGGCCTTAAAACATGCGTTGCAGCCCAAAATAAACATACCAGGAGCTCTAAAAAATACACAGGAAGCTCTCAAGGCACACAGGGGCCATGCGACCGCACACGGGCCTGAAAAAGAGGCTGGGGCCGCAAAAAGCAGCATGGTCCCAAAACGAACAAAACGAACGGGCACTAAACAAACACATCGGATCTTTGAAAACGCCCAGACACCTGAAAAATAATCCTCTGTGCACAAAAAAGCAACGAAGCACTAAAACGAGCAGGGGTTTCGAAAATGTGTTGCGACCCCTAACAAAAATTGATTGGAGCCCTGAGACACATCCTTAAACGAAGAAGGACTAAAGGTGTCCAAAAAAGAACACTGAGACGGCCTCGGTTCGGCAGCCAATCTGGGAGCATATTTAATCAAAGATATGAGGTGCATTAAAGCTCAGCGGGTATCCGCATTTATTAACCACCATAAAATGTGGGATGTAGGGAACTAATGATCGAATTTAATTAATCTAATTTTCGCAGCGAACGCCCATACGAAGCATTCAGTCACGTCAAATATGGCCCAAGTCTATCATGTGGCCGCAATTAGCAAAACGTAGGAGGCCTAGCAGAAACCGTAGCGTCGCACGAAGTGTGGCGAATGCGCCGAATGCGCAAGATGTGTGTACACGTGCACGAACGTTGGCGTCGTGGCGACCGTGCGCTATGAACTGGAATGTCTGAAATTTGGAAATTTTACATTTTAAAGCGATTTGTATCGGTCTGATTTCAGCAGTGTGAGGTGACTTATCAAGCGATACCAAAAGAAAACCTTGGAAAAGGGCGGGGGAGTTAGGGTTGAAATCCGACGAATCAGAAACGACAGTGGTAGATTAGGCCCCTCCACAGTTGGTCACTAATTATTTCATTTAAAAGGGTCCACTTTGACAAAATAATGGTCGAAATCTCAGGTCTTTTTAATGGGGTAGGTGGACCCCCTCCAAATGCGTTTGCCCCTCCCCTTAACGCAAATATAGGTACGCTACTGGTCCCCCAATAATTTTCAGAAACATACGCCCATGGAGCAAAGCCAGCATTCAGGGTGGAAATCCCCCTCACAAGCATACAAAACAACACCGATGCCCATATAAAATAGGAGGAATTATGTTTTTATATGCGCTTTCTTCCTACAAACTTGTCTTCTGTGATTACAGCCCGTATGATTAGAGCTTCTCAGCTGCAATACCTTCTCAACGACGTCATTTACAAAACGGTACAGCACAGCGAAAACCATGGGTGTGACTGCGTGGAATTTGAAGGTTTTGCATTATTTATGCATTGCTATTGATTTATTGTTGCATTGTCATTTATGCATTGGCGTTCAATGCTTGTTCTTGCCGTGAATTTATTCCCTGAGGATTTATTATTTTAGCTTGTGTGCCAGGTGCCTTGCAGCCAGCACCAAATGTTATGAAAAATCAATAAATCCCTAAGATGGCGATCAGAAAGCCAATTCAATCCATTTCTCGTTGTCACCTTCGCGAAATTGTCGTCATAGGGCTGAGAAATGATCGTTTAAGCTTGCTTATGACATCAAGCTGGTGGGAATGACTAACAGTAGTGATGAATCTAGCTATATTCAGTTAGACTTGGTGGACATAGAAGTGACTTGATAAATTGGAGATATCTTTAAGATATGCTTAGCACCAGCCCCGCCAGCTCGCTGCAATTTAGAGGCCAGCGGGAAGATTCTTATGGTCGATAAAGCATTAATTTTGGCACTTAGGTATTTATCCACATGTTACTTATAACCCTGGTATGGCTCAGTTCTCAGCGGAAAAAAGAAGATTTTTGCTATTGCGTTTTGCGTAAATGATGCACCATGCCAAGAACAAACAAAACATCAATATGAAATCATGTTTCCCATTTTGGAACCATGGTAAGAGCCTAAGAAAACAATAGGAGGCCCTAACACAGTGGAGGTCCCATTCGGGGAGCAGGAGGCCCCCTTTCAACATTGCCCCCCCCCCCCCTGGAAGAATTTCGTGGCGACGCCACTGCGTAAATGTGGGAGAAGCGTGTGTCTGGTCGTTCCATGCATAAATAATTTGTAATTGCAAGAATATCATACTAAGCTTGTTTCCTGATACGGAGTAGAGGAAGCATATTATGAAGAAAAAAATATACTGCTGGTATGACGAGATATAATGAACGTTTAAGTGATAGTCTCCCGTCAACTTTCGCCAAAAGGGCGGCATTCCAATGTGAGCGTAAACACGCATGTGCATTTTCTAGAATGTATGAGGCAGGGTGTATGGGGCCAATGCACCTCTCATAAATATTTCAGGTGGCCTGCCGGCCGTCCTTCAGTCTTCTGTACCACACGATAACTGGTGCCGCGGCTCCAGTGATAACATATTCGTGAAATATGGTGGAATGTACCACTTACTGAACACTGAATCGACATCCTTCCCAAAGAAGTATAGACATCGTGCTTCTTGGTGCGTGCTTGTGAAATCTTCATTCCTCGTTTCTAACAGTATCCCGTTTGTAAATATCCTGCTTATGCTCACCATAACGGATCCGGGATCGTGATAACGAGCATTCCGTTATGCAATTCCAGGTAAAGGGATTACCTATGATGTGCAATTACCGCCAAAAACTGAGCGGACAGGTGGACCAGGGGAAGCTGGCCTACCAGCTCGTGGCAAGAAAGGGCTTGGTGGTGCAGGGTTGGATGAAACTGGCGCCCTTGTGGGGCTAGGGCACGCGTGCTCGCCTAGCACGTCACCACCGGAAAAGCTGGCGGCCTTGCGGCATGGATGGACTCAGTAATCCCGCCGGTTATGGGATTCGAACCCACTATCATGCGACCAAGAGTCCGACTCCCTACCGACTGAGCCACCACCACCACCACTACCGAGCCTTGACACGGTGGCGGGGTTGCGTACGCAGTGGTGGCGCTGCGGCATAGGCACACCCGGGGATGAAACTTCACAAACATTTTTTTTAGCAGTCACCTTAAAGCCGGTTGATGCAAGCCACCTTCATTGGAGGCGCTGGCCCCTTCATTGGAGGCACTGGCCCCTGGCGTGCCATGCAAGTTCTGAGTATTGGCCCCGCTCCAGACCAGGGTTATTGGCTTTTTGTCACAAATTTAGGCAGGGCTAATCTAATGCTGAATTACAGTAGTACTGTACTGCAGTACAGTAGTACTTTACTGCAGTACAGTAGTACTTTGCTGCAGTACAGTAGTACTTTACTGCAGTACAGTAGTACTTTGCTGCAGTACAGTAGTACTTTACTGCAGAACAGTAGTACCTTACTGCAGTACAGTAGTACTTTACTGCAGAACAGTAGTACTTTACTGCAGTACAGTAGTACTTTACTGTAGCACTTTACTGCAGTGCAGTAGTACTTTACTGCAGTACAGTAGTACTTTACTGCAGTATAGTAGTACTTTACTGTAGTACAGTAGTACTTTACTGCAGTACAGTAGTACTTTACTGCAGTACAGTAGTACTTTACTGTAGTACAGTAGTACTTTACTGCAGTACAGTAGTACTTTACTGCAGTACAGTAGTACAATACTTACAGCTCCAGATCATAATGTGTTTTTTCCCCGGAGGTCGCAGAAAGTATGCAATTATTATTTTCTGGTGCAGCATTTATTTTCTCGAAATCCTGCTTCACGGCTGATGCCAAAATTCCGTATTGTGCCTTCATATCGGCACATAGGCCAAGCTGGGTAGATTTGAAGGATGTATGGGGCAAACGTACCTTTCAGAAATATTTCAGGTGGCGGCCGTCCTTCAGTCCTGCATCTGTACCACACGATAACTGGTGACGCGGCTCCAGTGGTAACATACCACACGATAACTGGTGACGCGGCTCCAGTGGTAACATACCACACGATAACTGGTGACGCGGCTCCAGTGGTAACATACCACACGATAACTGGTGACGCGGCTCCAGTGGTAACATACCACACGATAACTGGTGACGCGGCTCCAGTGGTAACATACCACACGATAACTGGTGACGCGGCTCCAGTGGTAACATACCACACGATAACTGGTGACGCGGCTCCAGTGGTAACATACCACACGATAACTGGTGACGCGGCTCCAGTGGTAACATACCACACGATAACTGGTGACGCGGCTCCAGTGGTAACATACCACACGATAACTGGTGACGCGGCTCCAGTGGTAACATACCACACGATAACTGGTGACGCGGCTCCAGTGGTAACATACCACACGATAACTGGTGACGCGGCTCCAGTGGTAACATACCACACGATAACTGGTGACGCGGCTCCAGTGGTAACATACCACACGATAACTGGTGACGCGGCTCCAGTGGTAACATACCACACGATAACTGGTGACGCGGCTCCAGTGGTAACATACCACACGATAACTGGTGACGCGGCTCCAGTGGTAACATACCACACGATAACTGGTGACGCGGCTCCAGTGGTAACATACCACACGATAACTGGTGACGCGGCTCCAGTGGTAACATATCACACGATAACTGGTGACGCGGCTCCAGTGGTAACATACCACACGATAACTGGTGACGCGGCTCCAGTGGTAACATACCACACGATAACTGGTGACGCGGCTCCAGTGGTAACATACCACACGATAACTGGTGACGCGGCTCCAGTGGTAACATACCACACGATAACTGGTGACGCGGCTCCAGTGGTAACATACCACACGATAACTGGTGACGCGGCTCCAGTGGTAACATACCACACGATAACTGGTGACGCGGCTCCAGTGATAACATACCACACGATAACTGGTGACGCGGCTCCAGTGGTAACATATCACACGATAACTGGTGACGCGGCTCCAGTGGTAACATACCACACGATAACTGGTGACGCGGCTCCAGTGGTAACATACCACACGATAACTGGTGACGCGGCTCCAGTGGATAACATACCACACGATAACTGGTGACGCGGCTCCAGTGGTAACATACCACACGATAACTGGTGACGCGGCTCCAGTGGTAACATACCACACGATAACTGGTGACGCGGCTCCAGTGGTAACATACCACACGATAACTGGTGACGCGGCTCCAGTGGTAACATATCAACGATAACTGGTGACGCGGCTCCAGTGGTAACATAGCACACGATAACTGGTGACGCGGCTCCAGTGGTAACATACCACACGATAACTGGTGACGCGGCTCCAGTGGTAACATACCACACGATAACTGGTGACGCGGCTCCAGTGGTAACATACCACACGATAACTGGTGACGCGGCTCCAGTGGTAACATACCACACGATAACTGGTGACGCGGCTCCAGTGGTAACATACCACACGATAACTGGTGACGCGGCTCCAGTGGTAACATATCACACGATAACTGGTGACGCGGCTCCAGTGGTAACATATCACACGATAACTGGTGACGCGGCTCCAGTGGTAACATATCACACGATAACTGGTGACGCGGCTCCAGTGATAACATAGCACACGATAACTGGTGACGCGGCTCCAGTGGTAACATACCACACGATAACTGGTGACGCGGCTCCAGTGGTAACATATCACACGATAACTGGTGACGCGGCTCCAGTGGTAACATATCACACGATAACTGGTGACGCGGCTCCAGTGGTAACATAGCACACGATAACTGGTGACGCGGCTCCAGTGGTAACATATCACACGATAACTGGTGACGCGGCTCCAGTGATAACATAGCACACGATAACTGGTGACGCGGCTCCAGTGGTAACTGGTGACGCGGCTCCAGTGGTAACATATCACACGACAACTGGTGACGCGGCTCTAGTGGTAACATATCACACGATAACTGGTGACGCGGCTCCAGTGGTAACATACCACACGATAACAGGTGACGCGGCTCCAGTGATAACATATCACACGATAACTGGTGACGCGGCTCTAGTGGTAACATATCACACGATAACTGGTGACGCGGCTCCAGTGGTAACATATCACACGATAACTGGTGACGCGGCTCCAGTGGTAACATACCACACGATAACTGGTGACGCGGCTCCAATGGTAACATACCACACGATAACTGGTGACGCGGCTCCAGTGATAACATAATCGTCACATACGGTGGAATATGTCACTTCCTGAACACTGAGTCGACACTCTTCCAAAATAAGTATAGACATCGTGCTTCTTGGTGCGTGCTCGTGAAGTCTGCATGCCTCGTTTCTAATAGTATCCCGTTTATAAGTATTATGCTTATGGGCACCGTGACGGATCCGGGATCGTGATAACGAACATCCCGTAGTGCAATTCCAGGTAAAGGGATTACCTATGATGTGCTATGTTATACAATGCCAGTTTATAGCACAGGTGTTTGTATCGTTATCCGTGATATCGATTTTCCAGAATTAGGTGCCTCTCAAAACACGCAAAAATACGGTAGTTATATGTACTCAAATGTCTCAAAACTAAGTTTTAAAGACCGAAGTATTTTAAACAGCATTATTTCTATGGCGATTTCGACATCCTGCCGTACCCGTTTCGACATCTCTCACCTAACGGGAAATCATTATTTTACCACTGCGAGGCTGCACCACGATATGATGTATGGTGATCCACCATGAAGATGCATGACTCCGCCGCAGCTGCTCGAGCCCACATCATTCGCTCCACTGGAGCCGAAATCATTGGTGAAGCCATGCATCCGCTGCAGCCCGGTCCGTGGTGACTGGGATGGCGTTCACGTCTCACCCTGGTGGCGGCCAGCGCCGTGCTTGTGGCGGCCAGCACTGACCAGCACCTGCAGCCCGGGAAGTATATCCTGGCTGTGGGTCTGTTTGCTCGGCGTCATCAGCCGATACCCCAGCCAGGCGTGCCAAAGGCGTGAAGTGGTCGCAAGCTACCGGCCCGGCTAGGCGGCCCAGCGAACTGAAAGTGCCACAGGCAGCCGACAAGATGCCGTTTGCCCGACACAAAAGTACGTACTGTTCCGACGCGACGAACTATCGCGTTAGGAATGGCTGGTGCGGAAATCCCCGGGCTTTGGGCAGCTGTAGCCGATGAGCTCGAGTAAATGTCCTATTAGGCCGTGAGGCCCAAGAGCCAACGCGGTAGCCATGTTGATCATATAGTCCAGCAGGCTATATGATCAACATGGTCGATGTGCCCTGAAGCCAGTCCAGCAGCCGTGGCTCGACCGGCCGACTTGAGCCGTGCCGATCTCGTCGTTTCCCCATGCGAGCCGCGAGCTGCGTTGGCGGAGCCTCCGCGCGATCCGTACGTGCTTCGGAGGTGTCGACCGGCGCTGGTCGTCAGTGGATTTGTGCGATGGCCGTTGGCGCAGACGTTCGGCGCCAGAATGGGGAAGCGCGCCGGCGGTGGTACGTGCGGGCACTGGTTGTCGCCGGCGGTGATACGTGCGGGCACTAGTCTACAGTTGGGTCGGCGTAGCGATCGTCTCCGGAGACGTGCGCCGGACCGGCGGTCGTGACGCGGCGGCCGTCCAGTCACCGTTTCTCGGGAAGGCGCGGCCGACCGGCCGGCCGGCGGATCATGTCTGTGGTCATGACGCCGCGAGAAGCCAGGGGTGATCGACCGGCGGCGGAGATAAGCCGCCGACCCGTTCGCCGGGTGCCGCCGGCCGGTCGGCGCTCGTCTCGGCGCGGCGCGACCGGCCGGCCGACTCCGACTGTGCTCGGCGTGCTCGGGCGTGCTCGGCGCGCTCTGGCGTGCACAAATCGACCGCCTTATCGGCCCGCGGCCGGCTGGTGGCGGCCACCGTGACGTGGCAGCATCGCGACGCTTCTCGGAAGCGTTTGCCGAATGCGTTGTTTGCTGTCGGTTTCTCTGCTCGGAGCTACTTCCTGCACGGCGCTTGCAGCTGACCTGGGTTCGACACTGAACTGGAGGAGCCTCACGATGACCGATTTGCATTAATTTGCGGCAAGTCGAGTATCGATTTGTGCGTGCGCCGTCCCGACACGGGTGCACATGTGGCGCCAGTATGCACGTGGCGTCACGTGCAGCCGACTGGCACGCACGCCTGACCTGCACAGTGACAGCACAGGATGCCAATGGCACGTCCCGACACGGGTGCACACGTGGCGTCACGTGCAGCCGACTGGCACGCACGCCTGACCTGCACAGTGACAGCACAGGATGCCAATGGCACGTCCCGACACGGGTGCACACGTGGCGTCACGTGCAGCCGACTGGCACGCACGCCTGACCTGCACAGTGACAGCACAGGATGCCAATGGCACGTCCCGACACGGGTGCACACGTGGCGTCACGTGCAGCCGACTGGCACGCACGCCTGACCTGCACAGTGACAGCACAGGATGCCAATGGCACGCGGCTGTCTGGCGCTGCGCTGCCCGCCGGGCCCAGCTTAAGTGGCTCCGTTCTGCCTACGCTCTGGCGGCCAGCGGCCTCTTCCTGGTCAGGGGCGACACGGTCGCAAGTACCGGGAGGGAGGGGCGGCCGGGCGATGACCAACGGTGGCGGCTCGGAGATGCGCCGAGGAAGCGGGAACCGGTCGGCCTACCTGGCCTTGGGCGCCAGACGGCCGGCCGGTGGCGCGCGACTCCCGGCCGCTGGGGGAGATGTGGTCGCCCGCCCTGAACAAGCTGTGGTGACAGTCAAGCTCGCAGACTCTCGAAACGGGTCACACCAGGCTGTGTTCAGTAGCGAAACAAGAGAGCGGACATGGAGTTGGATGCCATCGTTAGACGAACAATTGGTACAGCTGGCTTGACTGGATTGTTGAATTGGCAATGCTATTTGATGTGGAGCCTTTCCCCCTTTAATTAGCTATGGTTTAAACGTATGCACCCTACATCTTTGACGGGAGGGGGGTGTCCAGGCGGGAGCAGGATGTCCTCTGTGTGGTATATATCGTGCGTTACTTTGTTTGGAGAAGCGTAATGCTCCGCTTTTAATGTTTTCATAATTTTCTCCAAATGCTTAGTCGGAACATGAAACTCGATGCGTGTCAAATAGTTCCTATTAACGATCGTTTATCCACGCGTTTTTGTTCGCACAGGGACTTTTTATCTTGTTTGATATGTTTACACGGACAGCTGCGGACATGTTTGGGTCGCCGTGCGAACACGTTCTTCCGGTTTGGCAGCTGGCAGCTGGCTGGCTGTTGTCTACAATCTCGTGGCTGTGAATTGTGCTGTTGTCTACAATCTCGTGGCTGTGAATTGTGCTGTTGTCTACAATCTCATGGCTGTGAATTGTGCTGTTGTCTACAGTCTCGTGGCTGTGAATTGTGTTCCCGCGCCAATCGGTCCGCGAAGGCATATCACTTCGGCTGTGAGGGAAATGTGCAGGAAGGTCCGCGAAGGCATATCACTTCGGCTGTGAGGGAAATGTGCAGGAAGGTCCGCGAAGGCATATCACTTCGGCTGTGAGGGAAATGTGCAGGAAGGTCCGCGAAGGCATATCACTTCGGCTGTGAGGGAAATGTGCAGGAAGGCATGTTCGTGGTTAGCCGACCACGAACATGCCAACGTTCCAGGTTTGCCAGCTATGAGCAGTATGGATAGTCGGCAGGTATTCCTCGCATTTCAAAATGGAAAGCCAATCGAGAGGCGGCAAGGTGGTTCCGATCGGGCCAGGTACCGCAACTATCACAGTTGATACGCGCTGGGGACCGCGGCGGATGCCAGAGCCCAGTTCACGACGTGGTTGGAACCTGTTGCGACGCATGCGCAACCAATCAGCAGCGATTTGAAAGCAATGGATTTGGGGAGGCACAGACACACCTGACACCGTATCACCGTTTTTTTTTCAACACCACAACATAATCACATACAACACCACACCTAACAAGCACCACAAACATGAACACCAGCACACCACCCACCGATGAGTTCTTCCTCTGCCGCCGGGGCGATGAGGAGTCTATGGGCTCCCTGGACCCCTGGCTGGCAGAGGAGGAACTCACCAAATACACAGGAGCGCCCCTAAACGCAAAACAAACGCACTCCTGATACAGGCAAACTACTTCATAGATGGTCGGATACTCCCGACCATCCACCACATCCATCTTACCAGGGTTAAAATAATGGTTTTTCGTTAGGTGTGAAATGTCGAAACGAGCACTGTAGGATGTCGAAATTGCCCATGGAGTTAGTGTCATTTAAAATGCTTTTGATGTTTTTCAGACTCAAATTTCAGCCAATGGTGTAGGTACTTATGACTGTACCTTTATCATTTGTTTTGATATTCATAATCTAAGAGGGGCTATATTCGGGATAGGGAGAATAATTACTATGCTATAAATTGGTATTGCATGCCATACACATTTAAAGTAATCCCTTTATCTGGAATTGCATTGTGAAATGTTCGTGTATCACCATTCCTTATCTGTATTCATTATCCTTATCCTTATTAGCATGCACACGCTACTTATAAACGAGATACTGTTGGAAAGGAGACACTGCAGACTTCATAAGCATGCATCAAGGAGCAGGATGTCGATACTTCTTGAAGAAGGATGTCGATTGAGTGTTCAGAAAGTGGTATATTCCACCCTATTTCACGAATAATTTATCACTGCATCTTACGCCTGTCAGCATAACACCGGCCACTTACTTAAGCACCTCACAAGGATCCATACACGCACGGGGTTGGCCTGCATGTCGGCGGAGGCCCTCACCCTCAAACCAGAGCACCAAGGTGTCCCCGCCGCATATAGGCCGACCCCATCACCAGGCAAGCCACCCTCACACTTAATCATACTGACTTTCCGCACACGCACCCCCCCAACACACTTTAAAGCTGGATATATCAGATACACCGTCATGCCACGTGCACCCCTCCCGCGACGCTGTAAGATATGCTAACTTTACGAACACTGCGGTGGGGAGGGGGTGCCGTGCCACCACACCCACATGCGGGAATTGCGCCCAGCATCACAACACCAAAACATGCGACAGCGGCGAGTGGTGCTGCGCTAGCTGCGGGGAGGGCTACATGACCTGGGACAGGGCCTGCCCTTGGTGGACGGTGGAACGAGAAATCCTCCGCCTCATCTACCTAGAGGGCTGGGCCATGCCCCGGCTCAGAGCATGGGTCCTCGACCCGCAGTCGGCGTGGCCGGCTCGCCGCGCACAGCCGGGTATATACAGACAACCACCACCGCCACAAACAGACACCCACTACCCGGCTCTGCCCACACCTACACCACGCAGACACACCACAGACGCATGCACACATGTGGACCAAACACAACTGCAGCACACATCAACACCACCACACGCAAGACACGACCCCCAACACCGGCATACTCCTCAGTCAACCGCCAAGTACCACCACCATCACTGCCAGCACGCCAACCGCCCCCCCCCCCCCCACCCCCCACCCACCCTCCACCTCCCACCAACCAACATATTCACCATCCCCACAAACCTCGCCCACATCAGACACGTCACCAACACACGCACACACAGACCAGGGCACACCAGAGACCGAGGAACACACGGACACAGAACATACTGCAACAGACTCAGACCTAACAACTCCACCACGCTCGACAGCACCATCAACCCGCCTACTACAACGACCAACAAAAAGCACCACCCAAAAACAACACAATAACTCACCTAAGAGACCACACACTCGCGCCAACACCAACAAACAATGAACACAATACTACAATGGAATACACACAGACTGATCAGACACTGGCACGAATTCAAACACTACGCACTGCAAACAAACCACACAGCACAATGCATCCAAAAAAACACACTTTAAACACGACGACAAATTTAACATCACCCAGTACACAATATACAGACAAGATACACACAACGCACGCAGATCAGGCGGTGTGTGCACACACATTAGGAACACAACTCCGCACCGCCTGATGCACTTCAACACCACAGCAGGCATACTACTCACTGAAATACACATAGACGACAATGCCTACATACTAATCAACAGTTACGACCCCCCCCCCCCCCTCGCGAAACACAAACTCTCTCTGAACTAAATAAAGCACTTGACCAAATTACCACGCCAGTCATAATAACAGGAGGTTTCAATTCACACCACCCATTATGGGACACCCGCACAACACACCCAGACCACAGAGCACTTACACTCATCACACTCGCCAACCAACACAACCTCACAATACTCAACACTGGATCACCAATCTACCTTGTTCCAATTAGCTCACACCAGGCCACGACCCCAGGCATCACCCTTGCATCCTCACGCATATCTCTCCCCCTATCCTGGGTATCCGATTCCGATCCTCACTTTAGCGACCACTCACCAATAGCCATTACCTTCAACCAAATCCCGATCACCGGCCAACCCATTCCCCCGCCTGGACCCCCTTATCAGAGTCCCTAGCCTCATAGGTTACCCACAACACACACCTCACATCACAACAATTTTCAGACGTTATTATCACCACAGCACATCAACACACACCACAGACAAAACCACGTCACCAACACAAACCTCGCGCGGCGCCCTGGTGGAGCGACGAGTGCCACCGAGCGATCCGCGCGAGGAACCACGCACGACACAGATACGAAGGACACCGCACACCGGAAACACTCACAGCGTACACACAACACAAAGCACTCTGCAGACGTACCATCAAAAAGGCTAATAGATTCACCCCTCTTGGCGAAATTTTGACATTTCTAAGAACATTCCAACACCGACAAAGACCTCCCAACACAACAGCAACACCATCACAGACCCACAATCGCGAACATTTTCCCAGACAACTACCACCCTAGGTCATCAACACTCCCGCATAACCACCCACCTCCAATCAGACACACACGGCCACATCTTTACAACACTAGGTTTACATTAACAGAACTACAACTAGCAATTTCAGAGACAGGAAACATCAGTGTAGGCCCAGGCAACATATATTACTCTTTTTTCAAACACTTCCCAACACCAGCACTGCACGCACTTCTCGACACATACAACACAGCATGGCAACAAATACATACCCACAATTTTGGCTATGTGCTGTTCTTATATCTATCCCTAAGCCAAATACTGACTCAACTCTATGCGACTCTTACCGCCCTATCGCGCTAACCAGCTGTTTTCATAAACTCTTCGAACGCCCTGTAAAAAAAACGCCTCTACATCATTCAGACACAAAAACTAATCTCTCCTATACAATCAGGCTTTCTTCCAAACAGATCTTGTCTAGACAATCTCATCTATTCCATCACACACATCCAGGAAGCGGCGGCAAAGAAGCAACAGCACTACCACAAAACCTATACAGCATAGACATACAGGACAGACTACTACATTATCTCCATTTCTACCTATTAAACGATTATTTCAAGTCAAAATTGGGCGCTACACTAAAGATACTAAATTTCCCACAACCGGTTTAATGCAAGGTGTCTGTTCTCAGTCCTCTTCTCTTTATCGTTGGTCTAAATTCAGTCATCACCGACAACCTTTTGGAAGAAAAAAAATTGCACTCTATGCAGATGACATCGTATTATGGACATCACACGAAGTACCAACCCACGCATTAACAACACTACAAAACGCACTAACAGAGCTACACAACAAACTCTCATTACTAAATCTACACATCGCGCCACACAAATCCAAATGCATACTTTTCGGCAATAAACGACACACAGATATGCAACCACTTAAATTAGAACATATACCATTTGTTTGGACAGCAAAATTCTTAGGCATCACATTAGACCCACAACTTACCTTTCGGCCACACATCCTAAGCATACAAAAACGCGCATCAAAAATAATAAACATACTACGAGCATTGTCCGGCACAAATTTTGGGATCAGATCGAAATTCACTACTCACTTTATACAAATCAATCGTTCGGCCAATCATGGAGTATGGATCCCCACTTTTCGAAAACGCCTCTAAATCAAACCTCAAAATTATCGACAAACTTCAAAACCAATGCCTCAAAATAGCTACCGGAGCATACACTACTTCACCCTCACTCGCTCTTCACATATATAATCACATACCACAATTACAACAACTTACCACAACTACAACACAGACGTACAGAAGCACTACTCAGATACTACTACAAAACACAACTCATTAGACAACACCCATGCATTTAGGTACTGAAAATTGACACCAAACGTGTACACCAACTCATGAAGAAGACACCACTCAAAACAACAATAGGATGCCGCATTCACCAACACGCAAATAGGTTACACATCACACTCCCCGCCTCAAAACCGCTCCCACCACCCACTGCATGGTGGAAACACCAAACACCCGCAACACACTTCCTCATCAACAAACCGAAACATACACAGAAATACAACCATTTTTACTTTAATTCATATCACAATACGCAAATTACAATATCTACACCGACGGCTCCAAATCACACAACACTGCAGACGGGCACAGCGGCGGCGCTGTACGCTAGTCGGCACCTCCCCGGGTCATCGTACGTGCCCGTCTGCCCGACACAGCATCCACACACACAGCAGACCTATACGCAATATTTTCCGCCTATTCCACCATCTACAACACAAAAATTGAACACAACAACATAGCCACAGACGCGAAGTCAGCAATACAAAGCATAACATCCTACACCACATTAAAACACCCATCCATCCCCAAAATATAATAGCATAGACAGGAAGAGGTTACACTGTGCCGCCTCCGCATTGGCATACTTATGCCACTCACGGCTATCTGTTGTGCGGTGGCGACAAACATCGGTGCAATAGATGTGCACCACTGACAGTTCGCCATGTTTTGATCTCGTGCCCTTTTTATGCTGACGAGCGTAGACGTCACTTTGGATTTGCACAGGTAGACTCACTGAGTGATATTCTGTCTGACTGATATTCTGTCTAGCAATGTCCAACCGGGACGACATATCGACTCCTTTCTGATATATCGTTCTCGGTAATATATACTCCACACTGACATGCATTACACGTAAAATCTACAGCACAATAGCACCACTTAGGCGGTGCCCACAATGAGAGGCTTGACACTTTCTCTAACCGTATTTCGATGAATATCTTAGTTATGGCCGCAATATGACTATAGTTGTCAACGCGCTCTCTAAGGCCCAAATAACTAACAAACTAACTAACTGCGCATGCACAACAAACTAAGGACAAACTAACAAACTAACAAACTAACAAACTGTTAACAAACTAACAAACTAACAAACTAACAAACTGCTAACAAACTAACAAACTAACAAACTAACTAACTGCGCATGCACAACAAACTAAGCACTCGACAGCAACCACTCTTCCTTTGGATCCCAAGTCACACAAACATACAAGGCAACGAACACGCAGACACTGAAGCAAACATAGCCACAACACTGCAACAAACCACACAATGCCCACACTCAGAATCCGACAATTACTCCACAATACGCCAGGCAATCAACAAACACATTCAACAAACATGGGACCTAGCAACAACACAACTACGCGAACTACACCACAAACACGAACACTGGCACATCATCAATACAAATACCAGATTCAAAGAACGAACACTGACTCGACTACGTATTGGACACACAGCACTCACACACTCCTACCTCATTATAAAATGCCCAGGACCACAATGCACAACATGTCACCGAACACTTACAATCAAACACATACTCATGCACTGCACCAAATATACCAGCTAAAGACAACACATCACAAACTACTGCACCACAAACATCCCACTAAACATCACCACGCTCCTCAACGATGCACATCCAACATTACACGAACATATCTTCCACTTTCTCTCTATCACACGCATACTGGAACAACTGTGGAAAAAAAGAGAAAGGGGGAACGGAGAAAAACTGAAAAGATGTGTTAAAAAAGGAAAAATGAGCAAAAGACTCGAAAAAAAACTACAAGATACGTTCAAAAAAGAAAACAAAAACATTATCCACGAAGTGTTATACGATATCATGTTCTTGCAATGTTCATACCCTATGGCGATGCCCCGACCCCCCACTACACCCCATAGCCCAAATTAGCACCGCCTGGACTGGGAACTCTTCACTACTGTATCATCTTCGACCTCCGGCCAGATCTACCGCCTCATCTACAAGACAGCTCATCTCAACTCTGCTCATCTCTACTCTGCTAACTTCAAGACGGTCCCAACTCTACTCCGGCACCTTTCGACAAGTCATCTTTGCTATTCCTCTTTCGTCTACTTTCCCGACTGCAATGTTCTTCACACCCTCACCAACACAGCTACATATATACGTCTTTACAAACTCGGAAACAGCCGATATCACCAACACGGTGGCAGGCTGGAAAATTTAACCCACACACACACACACACACACGGAGGCACCGACATGGTATGACGTCATCTCGTGCTGCCGCTACTCTTCAGGAATCAGAAGGGCAGCGGCAGCAGCTAAGATGGTGGCACCCAGATTGAGTAGACAAGTTGGTGCCGCCGTCGATGATGACCACCAGAGTAATTTGCACAGCAGTGCGACAGTCTGAGCGTGAGTTGACCGCAAACTGTTCTGCGACAGTCTGAGCCAGACTAGGTCGTCCTGAGTTGGACCTCTGTTGAATCTGCTCATCCTTCCCTAGTGCGGGGTGGAGAATGAGTGTAATGCTAACCATGATGATGGTATCGTGGTATCGTGTGTGGGAAAAGTAAGGCAAGCTCTGTGATGTATGGTGATCTCTGTGTTGAGGGCGAAGCCATCTTGTATATGTTATTTTTTGTTTTAATGGCCGGATGGTCTTAACTGCTCCTGCGCCATGTGCCGTGTAACCCCGCCCCATTGTTTGGCCACCTGCTTGTCGACCGATCTCCATGTTTCTGTCGCCGAGTTCAGTGATTGTGGTCGGCTCAGTGCAATAACGGAAAGTAGGTTGCTGTTCGTGTGTTAATTCGCCTGCAAGCGGCGTCGGCAAGCGCGGCAAACGCCGTTCGGCGTTCTGACGGTGACGGTTTGTCTGTCGCCAGGGCCGGCCGAATCTCGGCCAACAAGGCGTCCAAGGAGTACGGCATCCCCAACTCGACCCTCTACAAGATCGCCAAGAAGGAGGGCATCAAGCTGTCGGCGCCGTTCAGCAACGCGCAGACGTCGTGGACGCCGGCCGACCTGGAGAAGGCGCTGGACGCCATCCGCGGCGGCATGTCCGTGATGAAGGCCGGCACCGAGTACGGCATCCCGTCCGGCACGCTGTACGGCCGATGCCGACGAGCCGGCATCGAGCGCAAGACGGTCGGCCAGCCGTGGAGCGAGGACGACATGCACGACGCGCTGGAGGTGGTGCAGCGCGGAGAGATGAGCATCAACCAGGCGAGCATGTACTACAACCTGCCCTACTCGTCGCTGTACGGCCGCATCAAGCGCGGTGTGCTGGACGCCGAGGAGGAGGCGCCGCCGACGCAGGTGCCGCCGCCGCCGCCACCGCCGCCGCCGCCCGGCACGGCCGCCTCGCTCGGCTACTAGCCTGCCGTCTGGCGGCGGCGGCCGCAACTGCGTCGGCGCGGCGAGACCTCGCCCCGAGCACCGCACGATGGGTAAACGCGTGCACACAGAAACACACACACACACACACACATCTCAAACACAATGGGGATGTCAGGCATACGTGCATGGTGCATGCGCGCATGGATGCATGCTTTCAGGCATGCGGAATGCGTGCCTGTATGTGTGCGTATATACATGTTTGCGTGCAAGCTTGCGAGTATGCATGCACATGCCTACGGAAATGCAGACACTCAATTCTGAAAACATAGACAATGCAAACATACACCTGTACACTTACACAAGCAAGCATGCAAATGCATGCCAGCATTTGCACACAGATGGCGAGACACCGTCTACACTCATGCTCACGGTCGCATTTATTGGACGCCACGAGGCGCACAGCGCCCGGCGCGCGGGAGAGAGTACGTGGCGCCAGCAGGTGGCGCGGCCGACACCGGTGGTGAGGCGGCGCGCGCCGCCGACCGAGCCAAGTGATACGCGCCGCACGCCTGGCGTGGCCCGGCAGTGCAGTTTGTAGGTAGCTAGGTGGCGCGTGCGCCGGCGCGGGGCATCTGATGCCCGGTGATGTGGGCGCACGCCTTGGACCGCGTGTCAAACACGCGTCGGCACGACCCTAGGACGCTGGCGGCCATCAGGCTCGAGGACGCGTCCGCCTGCGGTGCGGAGCTGCACGGAGGCGGCGGACTCGCACACACACACACACACACCCACACCCACACCCACACGGGCAGAAACAGACACGCACACACGCACAGACAGACACGCACACGAGTCTCGGCCGGCGCCTCGCGTGAGGCGCACCAACGAACGGACGCCGCCCCGGGCGCCAGCGTGCTTAGTCAAACGGTACAAAGGCGTGAGCGTGAGCACACTGCACGTTCCCAGCCGCCGGCCGGGCGTGCCACTCTGGAAACGTTACGGGATATACATAGTCACTTACCCTGCCGTTTGGGAGCGACGGCCGACGGCCGGGCCGCGGCGTCGGCCACCGGCCGTCGCGTTGTTTTCACTTTGTTTTAGCCGGACCGCCGGTCCGTGGGACGGTCGGCTCGGCGGTTTTAATTGAGCGAAGGTCCGGGTAGTTTTACGTTTAGTCCAGAGCGATGTGGAACGACCGACGGTGTTTAGAAGCTAGACTCGCGTCGCTGGGTAGTGGTTAGTCCGCTTTTGTTGTTGCTTTCGCTATTAACTGTCGCCGCGAGTGCGCGCGCGCTCTCGCGCCTGCGCATGCGCGTAGCGGTCGGGCCGTGACCGCCCAGTGCAATGTGCTTTGTCGTCGCTCGAGTGTGGCGGCTGGTCCAGCAAGCTTTACCGCAGCGTCGGCCAGGCGCTCTCTACTCAGCGGCGCGGCACACACACACCGAGACACACACACAAACACAGGCCGTAGACCAGGTACGGCACCGTAGACTAGGTTAGCTGGCGCGTACTGGGTGCGGGTGGGCGCGGGCCCGTGCGGCGGCGGCGGCGCTGCTCCAAAGTTGTGCCGCCGCGTCGGCCGCCAAGCGTGGGGAACGAGCAAGCATCCGTCTAAGTCATACGGGTGGTCGGCCTCGGTAGGTTTTGTACTGGCGCCGCCGAAGCTGAGTGGTGGCGTTCGGACCGGGCGGGTCAGAGCTGGTGCTGCTCGCTAAATGAATACCTCTGCGTTGACCCGATAGGAATATTTTGCTATAATCAAAGTGGATGCTTATTTTGCTATGATATTCCATTGACTACCGATGATTTGAACTCGTGTTAGTACGTGCGGATGAGTGATGACCGGAGCATGACGGCGCTCGGCTCGCTGTTTCATGTGACGGCCGCGGCACGGCGCCACCTGTCGGTCGGCAGGTGGCGCTGCCAGCCGCTGTGACTGTGCTACTGCCTGTTGCTTCTGTCGTTCTGACGATGTGCCGTGCTGGGTGGCGTCGTGTCGGCCGTCGGCGGCAACTGGGCCGACCACTACCGTCCTCCAGCAGTCCAAAACGCAGCACCAATCAAAGTGGGGGCCGGCGGCGGCGCCGCGCCCCCGTCCGTAGTCGGGAGCGTAGATAGAGATCGGCATACGCGTCGGTGGGCCGAACCACGTCCGCGCTTCTACTAGTCACCAACTAACACGGCCGTCGCCCTCTGTGTGCACGCGCGCTGCTGCGGTCAGCGCTTCTAGCTTCGGTGCTGGTGGACGAGAGGAGAGCAAGAGCGATAGAGAGAGTGCGAGTGAGTGGTGGCAGGTGCCGTAGGATAACGCACTGGACGTGTCCGGCGAGCCTCAGCGCCGGCACCGCTCCGGGGGACGGCCACAGTGGCGGCAGGGGTGCAGCGCGCGCGCCGTTACAAAAGTCCAGTACAAATATAGGCGTCTATTTTCTCCGGTCGCGGTTGCCACGCGGCGGCCGTTCCGCGCGGCTGTCGCGCCGTTTCGTTTTCCGGCCGGTCCCCGTCTCCGTCTCCGTCGCAGTTCACACGGTTCGCTTCCGCCGGTTGTTTTTGCGGCGCGCGTATGTTGTCGCGGGCTCTGGTTTGTTGTTCGGCGGGCGTGGACGGGTCGGATGGGCGGCGCACGAGCGCCGGTGGCAGGAGTGCCCCGGCGCGCGCGGCGTCGGCCGGGTCACCCCGCGCGCAACCGCACCCACCCGTCCGGCCAAGCGCCGCTTTACGGGTTATTCGTTGTTGGCGTCCTGGCGCGTCCGGCCGGCGGCCTCTTTATGATTGATGCCGTTGTTACCTCGCCGCGCCGCCGCCTCCGTCGAAATTTGCCGACCTCACGCGCCGCCGGGGCACACGTTCTGGATCGCTCGTTGGCGCGCGCGCCGTCCGTTGCAGTGTTGTGCCGGCCTCGGTCTCGGCCGGGTGTGCGGGGGTGGGGCGCCCGGAGCGGGTGGCAGCAGCGCGCAGAGCCAGCGCGCGCCGCCCCACGTCCGCGACAGCCACCAATCACTGTCCAGTGCAATAAACGGGGACGTGACGCCACGCCGGTCGCGTACTGCTGTCGACGTGTATGTAACTCAGTGTTGCTACAAATTTCCACGCACTTTGTATGTCTTGGTTATGTTTGCAATAAAGGCAAAAACGCTAATCAAATACACGGCTGTTTGTAAGAGCTGGCTCACCTGTTTGTTGTACAGCCTCGGCTGTTGGGAAGGCGTCGACGACCTGCCTGAGGCGTTACCACACCAGGCGTGGTACCACACCAGCACCAGGGTCACCAGGCGTGGAATGGACGCACAGTCCATTCCACGGAGGCAGTGGAATCCAGTGGAAAAGAGCAGGTTACTCATGGCATTTAGGAGCGATTTAAAGAGGGAGGATGCTGACTGAAGCAGGGCCCTAAGGTGGGTAGAGCACTCGGAAGCAGGGCACTAGGTAGGGAATGACGCTCATAAAAGGAGGAAAGGGCGCTAGGTTTGGTAGGATATTTGGCTGTGTAGGGCGCTCAAGGGGGTACTAAAAGGAGACCGTGCATTAAGAAGAGTGCAGGGGCAGTGAGACCATGGCAGTAAATGGGTAGGGCATTGCTTTGGGACAAGGGACTTGGGAACACCTACAAAAGCAGGGAGCGGGGAACCTGGAAGGGTGGGACACTATGTTACTTGGGAAGGAACCAAGCAGAGGTGAAAAAGTGTCCAACCTGTCGCCCACACAATATCAGACACCGCTAAGCTGTCACATGCTGATGTAGTGTTAAAATAATGGTTTTTCGTTAGGTGTGATGTCGAAACGAGCACAGTAGGATGTTGAAATTCGCCGTGGAAACTATGTATACTAATATAACAAGTTCTTCAAGCACAATTTTAACTGAACAGCCTACCCATATGTGTACCTTTTTCCTTTGTTTTGAGATACTAAATTTAAGGATAACTATTCTAGAGAAAACAGTACAAAATGCCCATCCTTATCAACTGATTGTATAACAGACCACATCATGGGTAATCCCCTTACCTATAATTGTGCTAAGAGATGTCTGTGCATCACAATCCACAATGGTGAGTAAAAGGATGATACCTATCAACAAGATACTGTTGAAAATTAGATATGAAGACTTCATAAATACTAATCGCGAAGCACGATGTCGATACTTCGTTGGTAGGGATGCTGATTCATTGTTCAGAAAGTGGTATATTCCACCCTATTTCACGAATCATGTATCACTGTGCCGATGGCTCACAGTAATACCCGTACCCCAGAGTGCGAACGCGAATTATCCCCGATAAATGCCAAAATGGAACAAAGAAGTCTTAGTCTATAGATGATCCTCAATTTGGCATCCAGTCACTTATATCTCACCATTCAGCAGCATGTGTAGCTGCAGGCTGAAGTGACTCACTCACTGCTCACTACACTGATACAGGCTGAACAAGACACTGATTTGGTGATCAACATTGATTTGAACGGTAGCGAGATATAAAAGTGGGAAAGTGAGCATGATATCTACACTATTTATGCTATATCCCAGCCAGCATTTTGACCGGGGCAGACGGCAGGGCAGCGACCGGGCAGTCCGACTGGGCCCCAGTTGGCCCATGTAACATTTATTCGCTGGGGCCCGACATGGCCCCGGTCGGTTTTCTGACTGGGTCCCAGCTGGACAACGACTTGTCACGCCGTTCTACGCCGAGCACAAGCTTGGTGCGGACTGAGCCCCGGCTGGGCTCGGACCGGGCGTCGAATGGGCATCCCATTCAGGTTCCCGCTGGTATGGTGTGCCGCGTCTCGTCGGCTGCCAACGCGTCCCCCAACCAAACTTGCACACCACGGTAGTGGTTGTAACGCCGGACAGTTCATATATATGCCGCTTGTTAATTCAGTTGGAAGAATCTAGTATTTCAACGTAATAGTGAAGTGGCGAGCCGCACACCACATTTCTCATGAAATTATATATCTCTGATAACGCACCTTTTCGGTTGCACGACGCAAACGAGCCGAAAAAAAGTACATGCACAATTTCACACAATGTGGATGCATTTGTATTGTAAGAATAACCACTTAATTCAACATTTGCTTTCACGTTCTGGATCATCTTGGGTGATTTCACCGATAAGTGCGGTTTGTTTCCAGCTGTCATCGGTCTTTAGATGCCGTGAATAATGAGAAAAAAAATATGGGAATCACACAATGCTGCAACTTTCTCAGTTCTAAAAATCGCTGAATGCTAGCTGCAGGCCCCTGGGACCCTCTTCCTCGGACCGAGGTGAATCCTCGACCTCAGCTGTCCCGGTAATAGGTTCCGGAGCGTGGCGCTCGGCCTGCGGTGCTTGACGGTCGTTGTGCTCGCGCTCCAGTCGCCTGCCTTCGCAATTCCTCGAACCGTTGCAGCCATCTCCTGAGGGCAACATCTATTTCTAGAATTTCTCACCAGTCCTGGTATTTCTCTTCACCGTCAATGAAAGCCGCGAAACCATCAGATTTAGCCTGAAACCCTTTCACCATTTCGCACAAGTTAGTCACACTAGGTTAGTTGAACGCTATTTCCACTTTTCAGTAAACGAGCCAAATCCACCATCTCACTTTCGCAGGAAAACCGCAGTGCTCTTCGTATACGGAAGGCATGCAACTGGTACGGTACTAAACAGCTTAACTATCTGAGAAGGGAAGGTGATGCGACCCATGGGCGGAGCTTTGAAGAACAAAGTAGTATGAAGAAGTGATAAAACGTCAAACTTCGCGATATTGCCACGGCACAACGTGCTTTTATTGGGGATCGTAGTCTCGAACCACCCCAGAGGAAGGAAAATCACCATGTCAAAAGTGTATAGTATGATGGGCATGTGCATACATCATATAACACGAACGACGCTTGCGGATGGTGAAAGTCGGGTATAATATGAAAGCTGAAGACTGTGCTGGACGTGGGGTTCCAGTATACCACGGATTAATGAGGGAATTTCACTTTACCATGAGGGATTCTGAGCTAAGTGATAAACGAATAGGTCGTAGATATACCCAATGCAGGATTAACGCCTACTAGGTCATCTTGGCACATTCGTTGGCCGTAGCACGACTTGATTGCAGTTACCTTCCAAAGGATGGGAAATCTTCAGAGCCAAAGCACATATATGAAAACTATAATTATGATCCATATATTGCGTGCCTGACTACTACGAAGTACCATAGCAACGAAGGTTTGAAAGAGGATGCACATGGAGTTAAATAACCATAACACACAGAGTAGAATTAACTTTAGTATTAGTACCCAGGAATGAACCTTTCTACCGAATTTAAGCTTCGTCAAGCACGTCCGTAAAGTTGGCACACGTTTTCATATTCGTATTCAGCACACACAACCGATTGTACCTAAATTATCGTCCATGGTCAAACCACCACCGCTGTTTACGAATCTGAACTTCGTTTTGCGTTAACTGCAACCGTTTGACCTCGACAGAATAAAATGTCAAGGTCAACCAGCGGGACAGCTCTAACTTACAAATGAAGGCGAGACCATACATGCAGTCTCTATTTCCAGATAACCCATTCCAACGCGCAACTTTTAATCGTAACTGTACTTCGATCCGGGTCAAATCTCAAGGTCAAAAATCACTTAAAATGACGGAGACAGTTCTAGCTCATTCACGATGATATGCACACCACCAAATTGTTACTAGCAGAAGAGGTGATCACCGTGCACAACTTTCCGTTGCATTCTTCATTAGGTCAAAGTCAATTACAAAGGTCAGAATGCATTAAAAGTTACGGGAACGGTTGCGCCTCCTGACATATGGGACCAATGCACACAAAAAGTGTATGTACGGACTGCACCTGGCGGTGTGCATCTTTTCATCGCACATTGCGGCAGGTCAAGGTCAATCATGAAGGTCAAAGATGTCATAAAATGATGGGGACAGTCATAGCTCCCCATCTAAAGCACATCTATCCTTGTAATCGTCATTGTCATGGAGCTGACCACTGTGCACAACATTTAGTCTTATTTTTAGACCGCTCAAGGTCAAGTTGAAGGTCATCGTGCACTTGAAATTACCCGGGCAGCTCTACCTCATGAGCGATAGTGACAGCACCTGGCGGTGTGCATCTTTCCATCGTACATTGCGGCAGGTCAAGGTCAATCATCAAGGTCAAAAATGTTATAGAATGATGGGGACAGTCATAGCTCCCCAGCTAAAGCACATCTATCCTTGTAATCGTCATTGTTATGGAGCTGACCACTGTGCACAACATTTAGTCTTATTTTTAGATCGCTCAAGGTCAAGTTGAAGGTCATCGTGCACTTGAAATTACCGGGACAGCTCTAGCTCATGAGCGATAGTATGCACACTACCAACTTGTTACTTGCAGAATAGGTGATCACCGTACACAACTTTCAGTTGCATTCTTCATTAGGTCAAGGCCAAATACAAAGGTCAGAATGCATTAAAAGTTACGGGAACGGTTGCGCCTCCTGACATATGGGACCAATGCACACACAAATGGTATTTACGGACAGCACCTGGCGGTGTGCAGCTTTTCATCGCACGTTGCGGCAGGTCAAGGTCAATCCTGAAGGTAAAAAATATCCTAGAATGATGGGGACAGTCGTAGCTCCCCAGCTAAGGCACATCAATCCTTGTAATCGTCATTGTCAGGGAGCTGATAACAGTGCGAAACTTTTAGTCATATTTTTACACCGCTCAAGGTCAAGTTGAAGGTCATAGTGCATTTGAAATGCCCGGGACAGCTCTAGCTCATGAGCGATAGCATGCACACTATCGAATTGTCACTTGCAGAATAGGTGATCACCGTGTACAACTTTCAGTTGCATATTCATTAGGTCAAGGTCAATTACAAAGATCAAAATGCATTAAAAACTACGGGAACGGTTACGCCTCCCGACATATGGGACCGATGCGCACAAAAGGGTACTGACGAAGAGCAGCTGGCGGTGTGCATCTTTTCATCGCACATTGCGGCAGGTCAAGGTCAATCATGAAGGTCCAAGATGTCTTAAAATGATGGGGACAGTCATAGCTCCCCAGCTAAAGCACATCTATCCTTGTAATCGTCATTGTCATGTAGCTGACCACTGTGCACAACTTTTAGTCTTATTTTTAGACCGTTCAAGGTCAAGTTGAAGGTCATCGTGCACTTGAAATGACCGGGACAGCTCTAGCTCATGAGCGATAGTATGCACACTACCAAATTGTTACTTGCAGAATAGGTGATCACCGTGCACAACTTTCAGTTGCATACTTCATTAGGTCAAGGTCAATTACAAAGGTCAGAATTCATTAAAATCTACGGGATCGGTTGCGCCTGCTGACATATGGGACCGATGCACACAAAATGGGTATTGACCGACAGCACCTGGCGGTGTGCATCTTTTCATCGTACATTGCGGCAGGTCAAGGTCAATCATCAAGGTCAAAAATGTTATAGAATGATGGGGACAGTCATAGCTCCCCATCTAAGGCACATCAATCCTTGTAATCGTCATTGTCAGGGAGCTGATCACTGCGCGAAACTTTTAGTCATATTTTACACCGCTCAAGGTCAAGTTGAAGGTCATAGTGCACTTGAAATGACCGGGACAGCTCTAGCTCATGAGCGATGGCATGCAGACTACCAAATTGTTACTTGCCGAACAGGTGATCACCGTGTACAACTTTCAGTTGCATATTCATTAGGTCAAGGTCAATTACAAAGATCAGAATGCATTAAAAACTACGGGAACGGTTACGCCTCCCGACATATGGGACCGATGCGCACAAAAGGGTACTGACGGAAAGTACCTGGCGGTGTGCATCTTTTCATCGTACATTGCGGCAGGTCAAGGTCAATCATCAAGGTCAAAAATGTTCTAGAATGATGGAGACAGTCATAGTTCCCCAGCTAAGGCCATCAATCCTTGTAATCGTCATTATCAGGGAGCTGACCACTGTGCGCTCAACTTTTAGTGATATTTTTAGACCGATCGAGGTCATGGTGAAGGTCATAGTGCACTTGAAATGAACGGGACATCTCTAGCTCATGAACGATAGTATGCACACTACCAAATTGCTACTTGCAGAATAGGTGATCACCGTGCACAACTTTCAGTTGGACACTTCATTAGGTCAAGGTCAATTACAAAGGTGAGAATGCATTAAAACCTACGGGAACGGTTGTGCCTCCTGACATATGGGACCGTTGCGCACAAAAAAGTGATATTGACGGACAACACCTGGCGGTGCGCATCTTTTCATCCCACATTGCGGCAGGTCAAGGTCAATCATGAAGGTCAAACATGTCCTAGAATGATGGGGACAGTCATAGCTCCCCAGCTAAGTCACATCAATCCTTGCAATCGTCATTGTCAGGAAGCTGACCACTGTGCGCAACTTTTAGTCATATTTTTAGACTGCTCAAGGTCTAGGTTAAGGTCATAGTGCACTTGAAATGACCGGGACAGCCCTAGCTCATGAGCGATGGTATGCACACTACCAAATTGCTGGTACTGATTTAGCTGCTCAGGTAGGACCTGAGTTTGAAGTCTGTGAGAGCCTTTTTGGTGTCGATAATGGGGTCCATAGCACGCCACGCCGCTGATGGGCCTTTCTGAGCCATCTTTCCGCTGATCTCGTCCCCACAGTCAGCTGTAATAGCTAAGCGAACTTGTCTGCTAAGTACTTTGTATGTGTTTCTATATTGGAAGTATAACTCGTGCAAGCGAAAGATACATTTCGCCGATGCATGAGCTGTTTGGTAGCTTCGCTAACACGTGGTGCTGTTGGGTTCCGAATTGTGATGTTTCTGAGTGGCAGGTGCTCGTCGAGAATAGGTGTAAGGAATCTCAGTAGGGTGTCCCATTTGTCGGTTACTGAGATGCGACCAGTGACCTGGACTCAGTCGATCTCACCAAGGTCAAAGGTGTAGCAATTAGACGCGTCTGTCACAAAGGTCAGTTCCAATGTATCACTCGTCCGAAAGAACGTGGCTTTATCACGGTGTTAATTGAGGCTGGCCTGTTACCTTAATCGAACATACGATACATTTGTGGGAACTATAGTGACAGAAACTCACTCTTGTTTTGCCGACAGAGACGGGCGAGTTTGCTTTGATGACATCCAATAAAGAGCCTGTGGAGAATGTAGGGCGCTTCACTGTCGCGGTAAGTGAATAGTTGCTAATGAACTCAGGCGGATGTGTTTTGCTATTAGGCTATTAGCCGTGTCGAGGAGTTGGCAATGTTGATCACCTGCAAGGTAGAAATTGCTGGTAAAGTTCAGTGTCGCTCATTGAACATGTCCTTCGAGCTCAGCGAAGTCATCATTTAAGGCAGACGAGTTCCCGTATGATTGGTAGCTTTGGCAGGTTACGTCGTGGGCTTTTGTTGCACTTTCTGGCTGGCACGAATACGCTACTCTGTGAAATATTGTTCTTCGAAGCAGCCTGTGAAATGTCAGCATTCAGTCAAAGCGATTAGAAACAAGCATACAAATGTAACTACGGCTTGGAATCGAACAATACCGTTCGACATGTCATTCGATCCAAGTTTGTCCCTATGCAATTCAACACATATTGGAAAGTATGAAACGTTTCAAGTGAAAACTTAGTGTTAGTACCTACAGCGAAGCGTGCAATATAATATTGCTATATTTATATTCAAAATGGTGCACGAATAACAATATTACATTATTTTTGTACCACAATTGAAGAACTTCTCCATAACTGATTCACTGGTCCTTTTCCACATCTCAGAATATTGGTGATTAAGAATAAAGGTCAGCAGAACTGTAGGTACTTATCATATTCTTCTCCGCAGGCGATATGGAGAATACAGACCCGCATTGGAAGCATTATTGAGATTATATTTGCAAGTTCAGTGGAGGCTCATTCGAACGCATCGGCCTGATTTTAGTACGCGTTTTAAATCAGGAAGCATTGCATGGCCTAATGACATCCTTTGGATCGACTTGTGTCTGATTTCCTCTGTATCTTTATGGTTAAGTGATATCTAATTAGTTGAGCTGTTTAACTATTGATGGTCATTCAGTCTGCAACAGTCATTTGGTGTGCTCAAGCACACCCAAATGTTGTACAAGAACCCCGTACACATCGTAAAACAAAGACATTTGTTAGCTAACTTACTTGAGCCAATCGCTTCTTCATTTCTTTCCGGTAGGAACGTGCGAATTCAAGCTGCTGTGCCGCGTCGGCTGGGACAATGTTTCGCAGGTTCGTGCACATTGCATCAGCAGCAACACAGACCAGCACGCCGCATGAAGACGAGTCTGTTTGCTTGTCTTGTTTTGGTACAACAAGCTTCCAGCCGGACCAAGTTCCTGGTCCACGGCATAGAGTCGCCAGCACCATCTTCTAGCGCTGCAGCAGGTGGTTTAGATGGTGCCAGAGAGTCGATGTATATAATTATTTTCGTGCAATGGGCAACCACGATCAACGCCCAGTGTCTGTACCCGTTGTATGAGACGGTGTGGTAAGGAACTAGCCAAACATTCGCAGATAACAAGTACTTGTACTGGTGTTGCAATATGTTTGTTAGTTCTCGAGATGTCGATATCGTTGTCATCTGTGGCAATGCGAACACGCTGAATGACACAACTTTTGGGTCAGACGCATGAGCAGCAAGCAGCAGGCTGGAGTCAATGATGCAATCATCTAGCCACATTCCTTCTTCGAGTGTTTTCCAGCTTTGCTGGTTGATGACAATGTTCCCTATTGCTAGTGGCTGGGTGTATTGTGGGGCCTCTCTTGCGTCTTGAGCGAATGTGGCATCAGCTCCTGATTTTCCTTGGGGTACTGGCTTATGTTCAGCTGCTATTGTTCTTGACGGAGGCGCATCACAAGGGAATTCTGGCATCTTTTGCATATGGTAAGAGTGACGCTGTCTTTTCCTTTTCGGCATCCACTTCTCCTCACCAATAGCAGGCGACGATTTTCGCTTCCTATTCGGCTTCTGCTGGCGCCACTCCAGGAGATCCTCTTTCACTCTTGCAGATAATTCACGCATGATAATTCGCACGAAGTCTGCTGGCGTGTACTTTGTGCGTGACTGCAGGATGTTCTTCTTCAACGTTTTGGAAAAAAAAACTCTACTGCAGCATTAGAGGCCAAGGTGCCATCGTCCGACAGGATCTTTGTCCAAAATGGCAGCATCGGCATGTATGTCGTTTGAAGGACGCGAATCAATTCAGGTGCGTGAAATTTGTTGGTAATATTGGCATCCATGACAAGTTCACTTCTGACGGACGCTTCTACATCCAAGCAGAATATTCCAAACGGCGTGCTGTCTCGGAGCGTGGTGTTTGGTTGCAACACTGGTGCATCGTCCACTTGTATTTCATCGTCTGTAAAGACAGGCAGTTTGTACTCGATGGCTTCCACTGGCTTACGAGACAGTGCTAGACGACAGATGTCTGCGAACCTCCGGCTGGCTGCGTCAACATCATAGGCTTCCATCAGATTAGATAGCAGCCACATATACGCTCTCCTGATCATTTTGTCTCGAACATGCTCCTTCAGAAGTGATGAGAAGTTCTTGGCCACGTGAGTAGTGCACAGAGAGAACTGGGTGCACTTGACAGTGTGGCGCGTATGTGGGGTCTGTCCTGTTTCTATTGCCTTGTTCCACGTACTTGTCAAATGGTGGCGTATGCTTGTATGTGCGAATGCTGCCAATGAAGAATGGATGATCGCCCAGCTGAAATCAGTGACAATGATCGGCGGTATGAGTGGGACTCTGTGTAGCTTTTTGAAGGCTTCAGTCAGACGGTGTAGGAAATAGGTAATCGTGGCTGTCGTATGAGCATTTGAGGTCATCACAGCTAGTGGGTACCCCTTTGGTGCACCTTCTGCTATTACAGCATAGCAGTACACGGTTCGGTCTCCTATATTCTTTACCACTGATCCCGTGGCGTCAATGTGAATTGGCGTAGGAACCTTTTTATACTTTGTTAGCAAATGTTCTTTATATATGTGAACAAAGAATGGCTCTCGACATACAGCATGAATGTCGCCAATGATCACTTCTGATGTCACATCGCAGCTTCTAGAAGCCTCCATAGTGATGTTGAGATCTTGCATGATGTTGTCACTGAACTGTTCCGCCTTGCGTTTTTCTGTTGCGGCAGTTCGTAGAACTGATGCGTTCGGTACTCTGGTGAAATTTCCTTCTGCACGCTCTTCCTCAACCGCACTGTTCAGGAAGTCACGTCGCACATTGTAGGCACCCAAATTGATTGTAGCCTTTGCAGTTGTTGCGCGCTCGTGTCCTGTGAGAGGACGTCGTGCTCCGGGGCCGTCGTGAACTGGCTTTCCGTGGCGAATTACCAGCAGGGTAAGGTCTTTTTCGGGTCGATAGGCAGCTCCATGATCTTTAGTTGAAGACGAGCTTTACAGCTACCATGTTTGCATCGTGCATACGCTCTCATATAGCAGAATGACTTCCGCATGTACTTCTTGGGATTTCACACAGAGGAATGGCTAAAGATCCAGGTACAAGAAAGGGTAAAGACTCTGCTAATCTTCTTAATCATGTATGTTGTCCAACCCCTCCGAAGTTTGCTACCTGTGGCCGAGAGAAAGTTGCGCCATTCTTCCACAGCAATGTGCACCGTTTCGGTCTGATTCAGTGAACCTGCATTGTCTTTCCCATCATTCTGTGCTTGGTAAGTTGTGTTGGCCTCGCTTGGTCTGTCCTTTCACGCTTCCTTCTTGGTCCTCTGGGCTTTGCCTGTCCATGGGAACTGTTTCATCCAATGAGTCTTGCCCCCAATGGCTTTCTTGTGGCCTCTGAGGGTCATATCTGCCTGGGACGTCTCTTCCGTGGAAGTTACCTTGGTCTGAAAAGCATTCTATCTCTGAAGAATCGTCCGATTCCAGCTTTCTGCTTGATCCCCATCATTATGTCGTCCAGGGAAATATATTCGGTCCACCATATCTGTAGGAGTTGAGGGAGTTTGTCGACATGATGAACTTTTTTGGATCAAGGTACCATTCCGGTCGCAAGGGTCGTCTAGGTCTGGTGAGTCTTCCCAATCGGAAAGGCATGCTTTTTCAAGCGACTTTTCACAGTCCAGAGGGTATCCCTGGATCCGTAAGTCACCCTGGTCAGATAGATCGTCTGAGCTCAATGAATCGGTTGCCTTCGGGGGGCTTTGTCGGCCTGGTGATTCTTCTCCGCCTGGCACGCTTTCTTCGTCTAATAAATCTCCTTCATCCAAAGCGTTTTCATTATCTGATGGATACACTTGGTCAACCCATTCTATGTCCGAAAAGTCTGTTCTGTCAAACAAATCCTTTTGGTCTCCTATCGCTTCTTGGTCTCGGTGTCCGTTTCGGTCCGGTGAGTCTTCTTCCTTTCGTACATTTTCATTTTTTGGAAGGACCTCCTGGTGGAATATGTTGCCTGGATATTGATGGCATGCACGCTGTGTGGAATTGTCCACCCCTGGCGAGTATTCTCCTTCCATTAAGTCATGTAAGTCAGAGGCACCTTGGATTTTCTGAGGGCTTTCTTAATCACATAGCTCATCTTCATGTTGGTAATGTTGCCGTTTTGTGGAGATTTCTCGGCCCAGTGAATTATTCAAGTCTGATGAGTGCTCTTGATTTAGGGGGATGCAAAACACACCCCACGCTCTATTGGTTTGGTTGATTTTGTCCGTGTAATAAGCCCTTATGATCTAGGGTGTCTCCATGATTCGACGAGTATACTCTTACTAGTGAATCTTCTTTACATTTGAGAAGAGGATTTTCCCACTGTGCAGTAGCGGACTTTCGTCGGTTTGATATTTCCTTCCCGTCCGAAATGTACTCCAAATATGGTTCGTACTCTATATATGATAACTCCGTTCCATTTGAAACGTGTTCTCTGCCCGGAAGATACTCCCAATCATCTTCTTCTAGAGAAGAAGGTGCGTCACGGTTAGTTTCCTTTTTCTGGAAGTCTTTTATGTTTTGGGATGTTGTTCGATGCGAATATACTCTCTGGTCTCGGTTGTGTTCCGCATCCTCTGAACGTTCTTGGTTCGGAGAGTTCACATTATCTTGAGGCTTTTCGCGATCCAAAGTCAGAACACTCCAGTGACGAATTGACGACTTCATTCATATCTTGCGCAAAATTAACGTTGCTGCTGTACAGGTAGAGCAGTCGGCGAGAAGCAGCAATAGCTTTCTTTCGTTGTGTTCCTCCTCTTCTCGAATATGGCAGTGAATCAATCACACGCATCCAGAAAGTCAATGATGACGCCGGTGCCAGTTGCTGACGGATGACGGCACGAAGTATCTGAAACAAAGGAGAAAAATCGATATGGGGGAAATTTTGGTCCAGTTATATGGCCACTATTACCACTACTCCCGCAATCCACCATGGCTTTTGTAGGATACACGCCGATTCAAGGGGAAATGTACGCATGACAGATGTACGTAAGCAAATGTACGTATGCGTAAAAGTGTGTACGGCAGATGCACGTACACACAGCTATGTACATCTATCCCCACAGCTATCTACATTCATCACAGCAGGTAAATGTAAAAGGACGTGTGACAAACGTACATATGGTAAAGGTGTGCAATATAAAATACCAGTATGGTAAATGTACGCAAGCAACAAGCCCCAATAGACTTGACGTACTGCTGTGGGCAAAACATAAGCCCGAAAATAATATCTGAACACACCACACCGAAGTTTTTTTTTAAATCCATGTTTCCCAATCGTTTTGCAGGAGTCAAATGTCGACTTTTCCCACTATTGGTCACTTTTGACGACCGCTTACAACAGTGCACCACGGGGAGAGCTATTCACCATCCGGTCAGTGGTCGTGGTGTGGAGCCGGTCATGCGGTGCCGCCGGCCCCCATATATCATTGCCGCCCTCCCGCCACACGTGTGTCGGCTCCGATGTCAAGGGGCCGTCCGCTCCACAGTGCTGGTTGTCATAGCAACGAGTGTGACCAACTACCGCGCCGTCAGACCAAGTGACGTTCCGTTCTAACTGTGCGCAAGAGTTAATTAGCCACGTTTCCTCCGTTGATCATGTATCAACGAGCAATGTTACCTGACAGTCTACGAGCCCATCTACACACACGCGTGATGGCAAACTATTAATACATTATTGCTATTAATATGTGTGGGCAAGACACAGAAATACACCCAGGTCGGGGAATTAGGGCTCCAATCATGCCAGCATGCATTACACAGACGTAGACAGTGGAGCGGACTTCGTTCGGATATTCAATATAAAATGTTGATTTAGTATTTGAATCTTTTTAATCGATTTGTGGCCATATTTGCGTGCTCTTACTTGATGGTGAAAATAATGACAATATTTAATCCTGATCAATTGCAACTGTCAGTGAAATATAGCTAACGTATCGTTTTCACGTTAGTTCATCTAATATCAATATCATCTGAAAAGAGGCCGAGTACCAGATATCCTCAAAATTCAAGCATGAAAGACTAAGCGGGTTTTAGCATTTGTATCACTGCGTTCGCTCACAACGCTCGCTCACTCCTGAACAGCCAGTGTAAACACGTAAGGTGAACGCTGCCGGAGAAGCGTCTGTGGGGGAATACGTGCTAACAATCACGATATCTGGCTATC